>CM019067.1:35009281-35149233 GCA_009667805.1 Leptobrachium leishanense | reverse complement strand
CCAGCTGGTTTTAAAAAGCTTTTAGCGCCTCAGGCATCATGCCCATTGTGCTAAAACATTACAGGCCGTGTTCTGGAGCCAAAATGCAAACAAATTTCATTTGCATTGCTCCTGTGGAGGACCATATCGATTATACTTGATGATGGGGCCCCAGGAGGTGTCTTGCAGATTTATATATATAGATGTTAGGCTATACTCAAAGGGTGATTTATCCCTTGCTTTTAATATTCATGACGATGTGTAAATTTATTCTTTTTCTGAAGGTGGTGGGGCCTATGTTTGTCCTCCTAGGGGCAGTGGTGGCTCTATGGCTAGTGAGGCTTTAGGCCATGCTCAACATGAGGCCCTTCTTGCCGTGCGCAAAATGTGGAGAATAAGCCAATAAATATGAACTAAGAGTGCTAATTCTCCTCTCTTGGTCGTCAAGTGTACTTGCATGTAGGAGTGTGTTTGTGTGGTGTGGAAGCATCAATTCATTCATTTGAGGCCCCAGTGGGAAGGAGGCCTTAGGCTACCTCCTACTTTGCCTAATTATAGATCCACCTCTGCCTAGGGGCACATTAGACTGGCAGTAGGTTGATTTTTGTGGCAAGATTACGGCATTCAATTTGGTTATGCTACTCTTTATAAGAAACCATCTCTGGTGTCACTGGAATCAGGGCACCAGAGAAGAAATGTTGGACAAGCTTTAAATATTAGGATTTTCCTACTAAACACCAGACAGTCAGGAGGGGCGTAACACCATTTATTCGCTCTTATTCGTTTTATTTTTTATTCTTTTTAAGCAATACATTATAGATCTTTCCCATCGGTGTCATTCAAGAATCGAAAAACCCGTCGTATTTTCCTCATCAGTCACTGCCGTCTCACGGGGTGACTTGATTGACATTGAACTAAAGCTGACAGAGGGTAAAAGATTATTCCCAGTTGCCCCGGATAGGTCGTAAACTCTGGTTCCACTCACTAGCCTAAATTGCCTAATTTTCATCTTGCTTCTCCCTCTTCAATCATTTAAGGGACATAAAGAAAAGCCAAGGGCGAGCCAACCTTTCCCTGAAAGACCTGGTAATTTAGAAGGAGAGTTATGGTTTTTATCTATTACACGTGTTTTTCTTTTCGTTCCTTTTTTTAATATATATATTTGTATATGGCCTTGGGGAGTTGCGTTATTATCTGCTATTACTGGCCATTTTTCACTTTATTGCAGACTCCAATAAAACGGTGAGATTTGCCGAGAAGCCTCGCTTGTTCTGCGTCTCCGATTCCCTGCTCGATGCCGCGTCTCTGAAGCAGCGGATTGTCCCCTCCTCCTCTATTATACTCACAAAATATATTCCATTGTGAGGCATTTCATGCCCTATTGAACATCAAAGTCAATGTATTTTACGGAGAGAGAAAAAAAAACCGGAATAAAAAGGCGACGTGTGAATTACTTGCATTGTCTCGGTAATATGTGAGTGATTTAATTGTCGCACACGGGAAGCTTAATGTTCCTTTCGCTCCCGTGCGCTGAAGAAGAAAGAAATCTGCAGTGTATTTTGTTTTACTGAAATTCCAGCATTAAATGCTTAAATCTTTGTTTTTATTTTAGATCGAAAGAGCACTAGGAGATTTTTTTGGTTTAAAATATTATTATTAGGATTTACGCAGCTAATCTGATGCTTTTGAATGCGAAAAGCTTGGAGCGGCATTGGCTGATCACCTCTGAACTGCCTGAGCAAAGCTGATTGGTACCCCAGAGGGCTGTCCAGCAGGAGCAGACTCACAACCTTCCAGGCGATCGGAAGTCTGCCATTTTGGAAGGAGGTCCCAGCCTGTGGGCTTCTTAGAGTGCCACTTTAAAGGGACACAGGCATGCTCTAGGCCACTGATGGCACTCCAAATGCCTTGGAACTACATGTCCCATGGCACTTCGTCACACTGACCAAGCATCATGGAACAAGTAGTTCAAAAACCTCTAGGGCACCAAGGTTTGCCATCACTGCTCTAGGCACTGTGACCATTCAATGCAAGTGATTGTCCCCACTTCCGAGGTTCTCAAATGACTGAATAACCCTTCCCAATATGGGAAACCCATCAGCTCTGGCTGATCTGCCTTCCAGGCAGAAGACGAAGACCAAAACAATAGTTCATTCCTGATTAGCCAATGAATCCCACTGCACTTGACAATGACTCGTCAAGATATCAACATGGTTTTTCTTCCTGCATCTCAACAAATGCGCCATATTTGCCCATCTTTTCAACTTTTGACCCGGGACAGGTCTCTTACCTCTCAAGTCCTGGAGGTTTGAATTCCCATCCCTGTTGCATCATTAGTGATATAACCGTTCATGGGCATGCCCACTGCTGAATCAGTGTAACGTGGGGTGATCCCTACCCATATCCAGACTGCTCCCCTCACCATCAGTATCCTGCAGGAGTACTGCTTCTGACCCAGAACCCTGGCAATAACACAGGAGATCCTTGCAGGTTGAAACCCAACCAGACAATTCAATGTTCTTGAACTCAGGACGTACTTGAAAATGAGAGAAATCTCAATGCATCCTTCCTGGTAAAATACTTTATAAATAAATAAATAATGTGGAGATGTGTCAATATTGAGAGCCTATACGATGTGCCGGGAGTTGGTTTAGGACTTCATGACATAAGGTCTCAAAATTGGGACGTTTATGTTAAAAGGCAGGACAGGACCTTAAAATCTGAACCGTCGTCCAGTAAGACCTGAATCAAAATTCACAAATTATGTGAAACACGTCCAAATAATGAATCAACCAATTACTGTTATAAACCACCGTTACACTATCACAGAATATTTATTGGGGAGGGCTGTAGCGATAAGGATTGTAAACTCGGCCACATGGAGGATAGTCCCTGTCGTTAAAATGGTGCAAGGTGCTCGCAGTTATAGTACGCAGGTTCATAAATAAAAGGCAGGGCTCTGTGTTCCCTGCACTCGATTAACCATGGGTTTTATTGCCAATACTGGAAACCAACCCCCCCCCCATTGTTATCTGTTCAAGCAGGAGGGGGGGCAGATACAGGAAATGATTTATAAATGATTTATAGATTTGCAATTTCTTAATTTACCTGATAAGGTGTGTTTACACAGGGCAACGATTATTTCCTGTAATTCGCGTGTGCCATCGGTCGGAGGAGAGCCATAACATTCCTGGCCCGTGTGTGGGCGCGCAACGCATTATCAGCCGAACAAAGGTTTAAACAAATAAAATCAATAAAATGTCTACACCTGCTGTAACGTCCGCTTAAAAAATAATAATAATAACGAGAGTTGGTGAGGTTTGTCAGCAGCTGAATTGGCTTAAAGTGGTGAAGAAATGGGATTTTAACCATAGGGGTTTTTTCACCGTGCAACGCTGTTTGCCACACCGGTGAAACAAAAGTAAAAATCATTGTTGCACATACTGCGAATTTCGGCTATTCACAGAAGGAAAAATCGGCAACGGCAGGAGTGGGTCATGTAAACAAAGCCGAACAATGACAGAATAACGGCAAAGAGCGGCACCACCGTTATTCTGCAGTAAAATATGTGAATTTTGTCAATACTCCGTCATCGTCGTATAAAATGTTTCAACTTCTGTGGATCCATTTCTCCAACGATAAACAATGGAGCTGCAGGAGAACTGAATCAGGTCAGATAATTAAATTTAAATGATCATGGTGTTTTTATGCACTTAAATCGAGCAGAGGCGGCCGACAGCCTCTGCCCAATTATTTCTTCTATTTTTAGGTTATTTTACTCACCTTTTCTACCTTGCTGCGCGCTGCTCCTCCTCTTCAGCTCACTGACTCCCGAACCTGAAGTGACTGAAGTTTTGTTGCACAGAATGCTTTCCTGGCATAGAAGCCGCAAATTGTGCAACACTACGGGACTTACACATTTTACGTACGCAATTTCCGTATCACCTGCACAGAACGATGTATCGGAGTTGCGCGCATGCATACATCCGATATATCAGCTGCCTCTCTGACGACGCTCGCTACAATAATTGGTCTCAGAGGGTGACATCGGCATGATCTCTGCGTGATGACATCGCTAGTGTCCGATGGTGACTGGCAGCCGGGAAATTCAAAAATCCAAACTGCTGGTGACACTGGGTGGGGCAGAGGAAACTCTTCCACTTCACACAGAAATATCTCCATATCGGGGCAGGAGGAGCTGGTTACTTATCACATCCTAAACAAAAAAAAAAGCAGGTCCTCAAGCGGCTTGAGGACCTGTTTTTTTTTGTTTTGGATGTTATTCATTGGGGTTACGGCGCCCCTTTTGCAGCAGTGACCTCACGGCTTCACGTAGATGTGGATTCCCACCGGACGGTGATCGCGACGCCTTCTGTTGTTGTCACTCCTCCCATCCTGACCACTTTAAAAAATAATAAAATGGTCAGGATGAGTAGAGCGTCCCTTTAAATGGCAGAGCTTTAAATTTTCTCATTTCTGGTGTTGGTAAATTTATATTAATTCCTATAAAAATCCTGTCAATCAAAATTCCCCGGACTCCATGCAAAATCCGCCAGACTGCCCGAGACGCACACAAGGGGTTATTTCCAAAGCACCAGTGCAAAGAACTGCGGTATACCTTGCCAAACTACGGCAAACTCAGTGCATAGAATACAGTGAAACAACGGCTAATTCTCTATCTAGGGAACCTCCATTGTTGTTCGCCGTTATTTCACCGTTCCTTCCTCCTAGGGGTGGAGAACTGAATGCGAATTTTGGATTGTATGCCTAAAGTTGGCCAAAGTAGAAGGAATATCGGGTTTGGAAAGTTTTTCAGCTTAGGCTGTATTGACCTAAAATCTGAAATTCTACACCCATTCCCCGCTTAGTGAATAAGCCCTTTTAAACCTAAAATAAAGTCACTTCCCGTGTTGTTAGGATTAAAGTCTTATGATTCTCCCTTCCTTTAGAGAACAGGCAAAGTGAGACACGGTGAGATCGATACATTTTTTTTTTTATTTGGTCCTTTAAACAATGCAGCTGCCGTCTCCTTTACTAAGTGATCAATCACCCTCTTTCTTTTGTGATGGAAATTCTTCATGAAGTCTTGCGTCTTGAAGGAGTCCCTGGTGAACCTGAACAAATTCTGCGCGGTGCTGTAGGAAGCCACGTTCCCCGGTGCGATCTCGACCTTTGTGCTTTGTTGTCTCTTGACAATCACTTGGGTCAAGTCTACGGAGACTCTCCGACAGCAGGTCCTGCGTCCTCGTTAGAAATTGAATGAGGTAAAACAGCCCAATTTCTGCAATTATAATAAATAAATTACAAACCAGAATATCATGTTTACAAAGGTCAGGCAACCGTTTGTATCACTGCATGCAGAGGCGGCTCTGAAATTAGGCAAAGTAGGCGGCTGCCTAAGGCGTTGCTCCTGCTGGGATCTCAGAATATAGAATCTATGAATCTATGTATATAGAATCTATGTAGAATGCAGTTATAGCAACACTACACGCATACACCTCTACATTCACATACACCTCTCTACCAAGAGAGCCAAATAAGGCTTCTTAATCCAAATTAATTGGGTACATTTCTAAATGTTGTGCACAGGATGAAGGGTCTCATATCTGAGCTTGGCCTAAGGCCTCTCTAACCTCAGGGCCGCCACTGGTTGCATGCATCTTATTGCATCTGCCATGAACTAGAGTAGGAATGTGCTCCTCCCAACAAACATACATTCATTTAATGACTTTTCCATTTACAACAAAACGTCATTCTTCAACAAATCTTATTTTCCGACGTCCTAATCAGAGGCAACAAGGAAGGCACTCCCAGTACTTAGACATAAGGGGTTATTCACAAAGCGACAAACTTGCCACTGAATTGTGAATTTAACCGTACGGTGCAATTTAATGGCAGTTCGTCTATGCACTAAACTGTCAATTCACCAAATACAGGCGAATTGACTGCAAAATATGGTGCAGTTCCCAGCAGATCGTGATCTTCGGCGGCAGCGAAATTGTCCCATAGTGTCAGGATCCTAACCATAGCCTGACCCCTGCCATCACCTGTAGGCAGCACCCTTCCTGTATTGTCTTCATTCCTGTCCAGGTTTTGGTGAAGCCTTGTATCCCAGTCAATCCTTTGCACGCCAGCCCTGGTTTTTCTCTACACACTCAGTGAAATACAGAAACACATGACCCTCACCTAAATAAAGGGCTACGCCTCCCTCGAGTCAGAGCTTCAACATTGTTGCCCACTTGTTCACAAGACAAGACCTGAGCATACTGCTCCCGAAGACCTGTAATTACCCAGTGTCAGGATCGGGTAACCCCGCTTGCAGACGATAAGCCAACAGACCCAGACCAACCGGTCATTAGTAATGGCCGAGTTATGGTCAGTACTACTGAGAACGGCGAACACAAAGAAAGTGGCGGAGTGCAAAGTGAAACAACCTGCAGAATGAAGTAACCCACAGTGCTCTAGCTAGCCGGTCCTTACTAATGGCCGGGTTAAGCAGCGCAGACAAACAAAAACACACATAGGTTAGGGGTTAAGGAATAGAGGTCCGTTTATACTATGCCAAAATTCAGGGCGCCAGAATACAGGGAAATCGAGACAAGCCGGGATCGTAATAACCAGGAAATCAGTCAGATAGGAATGCAGCAATAACAACAAGGCACTAGGCGTTAATGGATCCACGCTAGGGCAATTTGCTATGAGAAATTAAGCCCTTTAAATGGAGCCACAGTCCTTCCTATTGGTGCTCAGAGGAGACGCCCTGCTCTGCTGTAGGATCGCTGGTCATGTGCTGCGATTGGTTGTCCTTCCTGCATGCTGCGTCTGATTCACGGGCGGCACCATTCTCTGTCCGGTAGTACACAGTACCTGGGAATAAGGCTTTCTGGATATCAGCTGCTGTGACGACCGCAACATTTCCCCGGACATGGCCCGAAGGCGCAACACTTCCCCGGACATGTGCCAAAGGTGCAACATTTCCCTGGACATGGGCCGAAGGCGCAGCACTTCCTTGGACATGGGCCGAAGGTGCAACACTTCCCTGGACATGGGCCGAAGGCGCAACACTTCCCCGGACATGGACCGAAGGTGAAACTTCCCTGGACATGGGCCACCGTGACAGCCTGCTAACCTACCAGTTCCCCCAGCCTGCTCCTCTGCCTCTTCCTCCCTTGGTTCCAGATCTCAAGACCCCTGTGTTCTCTCAAGACCCTTGTGTCCTCACAGGACACTCATATCTTCTACACAATCCCCATCATCTCCTAACATCCCTGGATCTCCTGCTTGGTCAGTACATGAGGAGCAGTAGGAAAAGGGAAGTACTCATGCCACTGTACAGAGCACTGGTGAGACCTCACTTGGAGTACTGTGTGCAGTACTGGAGACCGTATCTCCAGAAGGATATAGACATCTTAGAGAGAGTTCAGAGAAGGGCTACTAAAATGGTGTACGGCTTGAAGGAGAAAAGTTACCAGGAAAGGCTTAATGATCTTAACATGTACAGCTTGGAAAAAAGACGAGACAGAGGAGATATGATAGAAACATTTAAATACGTAAAGGGAATCCACAAGGTAGAGGAAGGGAGTATATTTAAAAGGAAACAAAATAGCAAAACAAGAGGACATAGTCTTAGATTAGAGGGGCAAAGGTTTATAAGTAACATCAGGAAGCATTATTTTACTGAGAGGGTGGTGGATACATGGAACAGTCTTCCAGTTGAAGTGGTAGAGGCCAAAACAGTAATTGAATTTAAGCAGGCATGGGATAGGCATAAGGCTATCCTAAACAAAAGATAAATCCAGGTAAAGTATCCATGTAATTGGGCAGACTAGATGGGCCGAAAGGTTCTTATCTGCCGACATTTTCTATGTTTCTATGACTTCGTTTCCCCAGTATCCTGGTCAGTCCTATCTAGTTCTCCTGCAATCCCTCAAAAATTGCACTTTTTTTTTGGCCGCATTTCGGCCATTTTTCAGGCTAGGAGATTCAGATTCAGGCTTACAGTTCCAGATAAAAATATAAACTACTACACGCGCAATGCAATGTAACTCAATGTAGGTGAGGACAAGATTTAATTTGTAATGAGCACAGGAGAATCAGGGATTAAACCCTCATGAAGAAATGCAAATTCAAGTCCAACTCAAAAAAGTGGACTACGGTTTGTACCTGTGGTATTTAAAACGTAACCTTTACTACAATCGATTAAAAAATCATTGACAACATACTATGATCATGTTAACAAACAACACACATCTAAATCTGTCCATCTCTAATATCCCATAGACATCATGGATTGGTTAAGATGATATAATCAATCAATTATTAAATATTAAGTGGCATGATAACCTCTCGCTTCTATCACCATGGAAGCGGAACAGACAGCGTAAACACAAACAAGAAAGAAGCAGAGCAGGGACCTTCAGATATCTACCAATATGGCTAGCTGTGCCGGTTCAGATTGAAAATGAAATGAGTATCGCAGATCTCTTTTTATCCAGTATCATTTCCAGGTATATTGCTTGAAAATAAGTACGTTGGTCACAGCGACAGCGGTATAGCCTAATCTATTAAATTAAGATTTTTAAGTAAATTTTTCCCTGGCTCTGCTCACACTCGACACGAGTTTTGCCCGTGAAGACTCGTCAGGAGTGCCAGATAAAAATTTGGCTTAAATATGGGCTTTCGTGGCTATATTTTTTTTAGTGGAAATATTGGCTTTAGAGATTCAATTCTCTAACTTTATATAAATATATACGGGGCCTTAGAGGGGATCTGATAACTTTATATAAATATATACGGGGCCCTAGAGGGGATCTGATAACTTTATATAAATATATACGGGGCCCTAGAGGGGATCTGATAACTTTATATAAATATATATAGAGCCTTAGAGGGGATCTGATAACTTTATATAAATATATACGGGGCCTTAGAGGGGATCTGATAACTTTATATAAATATATACGGGGCCTTAGAGGGGATCTGATAACTTTATATAAATATATACGGGGCCTTAGAGGGGATCTGATAACTTATATAAATATATACGGGCCTTAGAGGGGATCTGATAACTTTATATAAATATATACGGGGCCTTAGAGGGGATCTGATAACTTTATATAAATATAAATGGGGCCTTAGAGGGATCTGATAACTTTATATAAATATATACGGGGCATTAGAGGGGATCTGATAACTTTATATAAATATATACGGGGCCTTAGAGGGGATCTGATAACTTTATATAAATATATACGGGGCCCTAGAGGGGATCTGATAACTTTATATAAATATATACGGGCCTTAGAGGGGATCTGATAACCTTACATAAATATATACGGGTCCATTATAAACCATTGTCTGGAAACCTATTCATTAACAGGTCTATACACAGGACACGAGGTCACCCATTTAGACTGGAGGAAAGGAAACTCAGCCTAAAGCATAGGAAGGGTTATTTTACGGTGAGAACAATAAAGCTGTGGAATTCTCTGCCTGTTGAGGTGGTTGGGTCAGAGTCTGTACAGACTTTTAAAAAACGACTGGATGACTTCCTGCAGACACAGAATATTAAGGGCATGGGCGTCCGCAGCATGGGGCAAGGGGGGGCACTTGCCCCCCCCTGGATCAACAGGCTTAAGTTATGATAATTTATTCACTGCACTGCTGCAGTTTCTCGGCTCTCCACTAGGCTGCACTAGCATCACATCCCCACTCCACCTCCAATCTGCCATGTGCTCCAACTCACTTTGCATGCTGGGAGAGGCAGGGCTGAGATGCAGGTGCAGCTGCTCCTATGGGCCACAAGAAAAAAAGGTAATGATTGTCAAATATATACTTTTTTATTAAGCTTGATGCCAGTGTCTTTATTTATGAGAGTTTCCAGAGTTTACAATCTAAGAGGAGAAAGATTGTAAACTCTGGGGCGGGGTCCCCTCTCCTCTTAGATTGTAAACTCAGGGTCCCCTCTCTTCTTAAATTGTAAGTTCTGGAGCAGGGTCCCCTCTCCTCTTAGATTGTAAACTCAGGGTCCCCTCTCCTCTTAGATTGTAAACTCCGGAGCAGGGTCCCCTCTCGTCTTAGATTGTAAGCTCTGGAGCAGGGTCACCTCTCCTCTTAGATTGTAAGCTCTGGAGCAGGGTCCCCTCCTCTTAGATTGTAAGCTCTGGGGCAGGGTCCTCTCTCATCTTAGATTGTAAGCTCTCAAGCAGGGTCCCCTCTCCTCTTAGATTGTAAGCTCTGGAGCAGGGTCCCCTCTCCTCTTAGATTGTAATCTCTGGAGCAGGGTCCCCTCTCTCTTAGATTGTAAGCTCTGGTGCAGGGTCCTCTCTCTTCTTAGATTGTTAGCTCCTGGGGCAGGGTCCCCTCTCCTCTTAGATTGTAACCTCTGGAGCAGGGTCCCCTCCTCTTAGATTGTAAGCTCTGGAGCAGGGTCCCCTCTCCTCTTAGATTGTAAGCTCTTGGCAGGGTCCTCTCTCCTCTTAGATTGTAAGCTCTGGAGCAGGGTCCCCTCTCCTCTTAGATTGTAACCTCTGGAGCAGGGTCCCCTCTCCTCTTAGATTGTAAGCTCTGGAGCAGGGTCCTAAGAGGAGAGGCGACCTACTCCAGAGCTTAAAATCTAAGAGGAAAGGGGACCCTGCTCCAGAGTTTACAATCTAAGAGGAGAGGGGACCCTGCTCCAGAGCTTACAATCTAAGAAGAGAGGGACCCTGCTCCGGAGCTTACAATCTAAGAGGAGAGGGTTGAGGAGAGGAGATATGTGTGTGTGTATGTATATATGTATATAAAGAGTGGGGGGCCTGGTGTGTGTGCCAGGATCTGTGGGGGGGGGTCATGCTTTGTGTATACAGAGATGGCCTTAAAATACCCCACTTCCTTTAGTGCCTTGATCCTGGGTGTGTGACTAGTTCGGTGCATTGAATAGCGTTAACAGACAAGAAAATCCAACACTCAGATCAAACTCTTACACCTTTATTCTTCTATTAGACTTGCATCATGTTTCGCAGCCTCTTTATTACTACGCTTTATTTTATGACTGTCCCCTTCATGACATTGTCAAAAGGGCAGAATATGGATGCCATTAAAATTTTGCCCCTCCCTGGAAAAATTTCTGCGGACGCCCATGATTAAGGGTTATAATATTTAATATGTGGGTAAAAACTTCTTGATCCAAGGAGAAATCTGACGCCATCTTTTTTTCCCAGTGTGTTGCATATTGGCGAGCGCTTCAGGCTGGGTTTTTTGCTTCTTTTGGATCAACACAGCAGTAGGTGATGTGTGAAAGGATGAACTCGATGGAAACATGTTTTTTTTTTTTTTCGGCCTATGTAACTCAAATTTTTCAATACACCAATTCTTAAAAAAAAATCACAAATGCTGAAAGGTGCTGACAAATGGATTTTCACGTGGCGGAATTAGGGAATAAGACTCAAATCTTTTTTTATTTCTTAACCATCGGATTTTTCTAATAGTCATGCTTAAAGGCAAACATCTGTTGGATTTATGAAACTTAGCTTTTTTTTCTCCGACGAGCGGCAGTTTTCAAATATTTTCAAATCAATCAGCCGATATTTTTTAAATAAATAAAAATGCTTTGTCCGCAACCAGGAGATATTTTTTTCACCAAAAAATTGTCTGATAGAATTAAATTGAGCAACAGACAGAGGCCAGAGATATTTACACTTATAAACAGGGCCGGCCCGACAATGGTGCAGAGCGGAGCAGCGGCGCCAGGCGGCTGAAATTTGGGGACGGCAAATTTCAGCCCCCGTCACCGCTGCTGCGCTCTGCACTATCTTTTTTATGCGGCGGCAGCAGATCGTGCGGACGCCGCATTCGTTCCTTCAACGAGCGGCAGCTGCATGAGTATCTGCCGCTCGCCTGAGATCCATCCGCCAGCCTGCCGCGATTGAAATCACGTGATCTTGCAAGATCGCGGCAGGCTGGAGGGTGGATGCCAGGTGAGCAGCAGATACTCATGAGGCTGCCGCTCGTTGAAAGAAGGAACGCGGCGGCTGCACGATCTGCCCGTCGGAGGGGCCTGGCAGAGGTGAGCCTGCGGGCAAATATATCAATGTGTGAGCCTGGGGGCAAATATATCCATGTGTGAGTCTGGGGGCAAATATATCCATGTGAGAGCTTGGGGCAAATCTATCCATGTGTGAGCCTGGGGGCAAATATATCCATGAGTGAGCCTGGGGGCAAATCTATCCATGTGTGAGTCTGGGGGCAAATATATCCATGAGTGAGCCTGGGGGCAAATATATCAATGTATGAGCCTGGGGGCAAATATATAAATGTGTGAGGCTGGGGGCAAATATATCCATGTGTGAGCCTGGGGCAAATATATCCATGAGTGAGCCTGGGGGCAAACTATCCATGAGTGAGTCTGGGGGCAAATATATCCATGAGTGAGCCTGGGGGCAAATATATCAATGTATGAGCCTGGGGGCAAATATATAAATGTGTGAGGCTGGGGGCAAATATATCCATGTGTGAGCCTGGGGGCAAATATATCCATGTGTGCGCTGGGGTAATATACCCATGTGTGGGCACTGCTGGGTATGTGATGCTGGGCATGTGACGCTGGGCACTGCTAGGTATGTGACGCTTGGCACTGCTGGGTATGTGATGCTGGGCACTGCTGGGTATGTGACGCTGGGCTCTGCTGGGTATATGACGCTTGGCACTGCTGGGTATGTGACACTGGGCACTGCTGGGTATGTGATGCTGGGCACTGCTGGGTATGTGATGCTGGGCACTGCTGGGCATGTGACGCTGGGCTCTGCTGGGCATGTGAAGCTGGCCACTGCTGGGTATGTGACGCTGGGCTCTGCTGGGTATGTGACGCTGGGCACTGCTGGGTATGTGAAGCTGGGCACTGCTGGGTATGTGACGCTGGGCTCTGCTGCATATGTGACGCTGGGCTCTGCTGGGTATGTGACGCTGGGCACTGCTGGGTATGTGATGCTGGGCACTGCTGGGTATGTGGCGCTGGGCACTGCTGGGTATGTGACGCTGGGCACTGCTGGGTATGTGATGCTGGGCTCCGTTATATACACCTCACATTACTGTATCACAGAGCTCCACAGCAAGAAAATTCTAATGTACGGTGTGTATGAGTGTTTGAATTCTATTGCTGTGGCGCACTGTGATACGCTCATATACACACTGTGTGGTTTTGGTTTTTTTGGGGGGGCAGCATTTCATCCTTCGCTCCAGGCAGCACAATGTCTTGGGCCGGCCCTGTATATAAGATGAACATATACTATTTATTTACTCTTTAACCTGTTTTTACAACTCCGCCGAGAGAATACCTTCTACAATTTCTCCGCATTCACGTTCATGTGAATCTCTGCTACATGAAGATCCGGAATGTCGAGGAAGCAGATTTGGCATTTTAACAAAAGTGCTTTCTAAGCACAACGGGGTTTCACAATGTAAATTTGCCAAACTGATTCCCTCTCTGCGCAGAAATCCCAAGGTTATCGGCTTGCATTTTTTATGCTGTTTTGTCATTTTCTTTCAGCAATTATTCGATGCCTTAGAAGACTTCTCGACAGACCACCCCAAATAATAAAAAAAACAGCATCTCGCATGACAAAATCTATCCCCTCCAGTTTAAATGGAAGAATGGAAGCGATACTGATTCCTCCCACAAACGGCACTCATTGCAGACACAAAGCCTTATACGTATATATATATATTTACAAAACAAATGAGACCTGCATACACCTTCTTACATCAAAAAATGCCCAGGTGCAATAAAATCCGCATATTTAAACAAGAGAAGTTGTTAAATGGATGCACTCAGGAACTCTCAAATAGCATAAAAAAAACCAGTATTTTATTAGATAGTCATTAAAAATTGACTGTAATCATGGTCTGAAATTTCAGCCCTCTCAGAGCCTTTATCATGTGTTTTGTGGCTTAACCCTTTCCCGCCGCAGCACGTTCTATGCTGTCCGTGTGGCAGGTGGGCCTTGAAGACGCAGGGCGTACAGGTACACCCCGCTATCTTCAATGGGCCACCTTGGCCCCTCCCCACAGCCGGCTACGTGACCGGCTAAATTAGAGGTCCCTGGCGGCGAGGTGTACCTGTACGCCACGCTAGCGTCAACCCTCGCCCGACGGGCGATACCTATCCATCGTGAAGGAGTTAAGCAACAGGGGAAAGGAAATATAAGGAGGACACTGGAATTAATAAAGTTCTCCTTTCCTCACTCCAAGAAGTGCGTGGTGGGACTCTGCTCCTTGGGGATCACCTCTTTATAATGCCAGAGCCACCAGTCGGGTGGTCAGGAAGGTGAAAGCAGGTCCTTGTGTGGTTCTGGATCGTACGATCTGATTAATGGGCTGGATCTGATCCTGGAGTTTTGGAGAGACCCCCAGTGTGTTCCAATTGCAGATAGGTAGGTAGATAGACAGATATTGGTTTATAGATGGATGGATGGATGGAGAGATTAAAAGATAAGTACAGATGGATAGATATGGATAGAGATGGAGAGATTAAGACATAGATCTATATAGATAGATAGACAGCCACAGATGGATAGCTAGAGGGATAAAGATGGAGTGGTAGATGGATGGATAGAGAGATAGACTGATAGACAAATATTTTTCTTCTATCCTGTAGGAAAACCTGATAGAAATAAAGAATTTCTTTTGGTATGTGTGTATGGACTCTGAGCACCTGGTCTCATAAATGTCAATAACTCTGACACTACCCATGCTGCACATCCTCTTTAAAGACAAGTACAAAACTCATGTCAACACAGTATCGACAGCAGTTTTATAAATAAGCATCCAGGACACCGCTGGACCATTCCCGAATCCACAAGATGCACAGTCTGGGGAACGCTTGGCTAGCGAAGCACGGCAGGGATAGGATCAGAAACCCATTAATCATTAGACAGTGGACATGTTATTATCATATTGATTTATGGACGGGGACAATGTGTTTTCTTCTCCATACGATGACATTTTAATCAAGCTAAACCTAATATTTGAATTCCTATGTGATGTAGGTGTAGCCTACAATGGCTTTTTTTCGTTCAATCCAGAGGAGCCATACATATAGCTTGTCCCAATCAATTTTCCCAATTAGAAAAAATTGCTGCGAAAGCATGATGTTAAAATTCCACGTACAATGAAAAGTGTGATGTAATAGTTTGCGTGTTATAGCATGGAACACCTTTATTCTGATTAGTTTTCCATTGATGTCTACACCGTTCTCTACAACACCTTCAGGGTAAGCCATTAAATCATGGAAAAACTAACTCTCTTGATATACTTTCTAGACTGTTCCTAATGTAAGGGCCAAAGTGGACATAGGAGTTTGGACCTGTGGCAGAATTTCTGTAGAGATGCCATAGACACCACTGCCAAGAAGACGTAAAAAAGGGACAAGCGCCCTGGAAGTCATTGTCAAATCGGCCATCATGTTATTCATCATCAAGGAGCGGCCAAAGGTCAGGATAGTGGCACAGGATCATAGATGTTCGATAAACCAAGAGTTTGAGAAAATCATCAAGGAGCGGCCAAAGATCAGGATAGTGGCACAGGATCATAGATGTTTGATAAACCAAGAGTTTGAGAAACCAGAAGGTCACCAGAGGACCAAGCTTCAGGAATTGGTTTTAGGTCACCCTATGTCAGAAAGGAGTAAATAGTAGGGCTGAATGCCGGTTAGAAACCTAGGCAGACGCATGTTCAGGACAAAGTATGAAGAATTAAAAGTGGACGGAAATTGGATGTAGAACCAATTTAGAAGTGGAGGAGTAATGTGGACTTACTGCAAGAGAAAAGCAGAGAACTAGTTAGAGTGTTGTTTTATTCTGTTTTGAAGATACGGCCATTGGCGATCATACGATGTGGAGACCATCTTCATCCCTAGGAGATTGAAATATGAGCATTCCAGGTTCAAAGGTGGAGACTGGGCCCATTAGAATCGCTTTCATAACCAGCACACAGGCCCAGACCCATGATTGAACTGGTTTTCAGTGGTTGAGAACTGGATGGCACACATTCCATGGTTCCCATGGTCAAGATAGCCCAATACACCACTGATTAGTTCTGTAGCCAAAATAAGTCAGTCAGAGAAGGCTCTTATCTGATTGGTTTGATGTAGTGTGGCCATGAGTACACAGTTGACCAATCCGAGAAGAGGTGAAAGGAGCCCTTCTGCAATCCAAGGTCATTGTGAATGAGGTGGGCAGACTTGCGTTGACATACGATTGGGCTGGATCCATTAGAATCAATTTCCTCACCACACAAGCCCTGACCAATGACTGAACTGTTTTCTCAGTGGTTGAGAACTGGTTGACACATTCTATGGTTACCACCTTGATTTACCGGAAGGCAACCATGGATTCCCAGGTGGGAAGGATAGCCCAAAATGCAAAAAATTAACCATTCAGAGAAGGCTCTTCTCTGATTTGATTTGACGTAGTGTGGCCATGAGTACATAATTTACCAATCAGAGAAGAGGTGAAAGGAGTCCTTCTTGGATCCAAGGACATTTTGAATGAGGTGGGGCACCTTCACGATGCTTTCAGACACTTTGTTCCCATATGGACACTCAGCGAATCCATAGTGAATGATCTATCAGTAGTATTTTGTTTTGAGGGGGTCAGGGACACCAATCCAGACCCGATATTCTATCCTCTAGCGTTTCCTCGTATTCTAAGTGGTTTGTTTCTTTTGGTTCTCCACACAAAGCTCCTGTTTCCGACCAATTCTGCATTTCGGGGGCAAAGCTTCCAATACATTATCGTGACAGCTGCGCATTGCTCAGCTAAACATTTTTTAGCTGCCGTTTATTGCGGATCTTTGTCGACTTTCGCAGTTCTCTGCTTTCCAAGATGAAGATTATAATTGGTTATTGATGGCCTATTTGTATGCTAATCTTGCTCAATAAAAATGCTAAAGCTGAATTAACATTCTTGCTTTGCTCAAAAGTGAACCACATAAAGGTCAACCTGTTTTATGTTGTAAATTATTTAACAAAAGGAAACACGGCGGAGGGATTTCGGAAAAGATGAAAACAAAGGAACCAGCAGAAATAAAGACCTGCACTTGAGACTCATTCGAACAGAGTTGTGTATTTTTTTTTTTACAAAATGTGCTACACAGACCATTGCATCCATAACTTTCTTACGCCACAACAACCTAAGGGCTTTTTGAGTACAACAGCCACAATGTAACAATCTTAATAGAACATTTGCAGCCCTAGGGACATTAGTTTGACAATGAAAGCCTAGTTAGGTGTCACGGTTTTGGTAGGTCTCTCGACAAACCCAAACGTAAAACCAAAAACCCTTTATGCCAAGTGCAGTACCAGTCCTTAATTTGACTGGGCTTCACAATAATTGAGGCCTAACACGCAGTAAATGAAAACACACAAATAATCGGAGACTTCGGTCCTGAGTGTGGCCGGATATATATAAATAAAAACCAAAGTGGAACAATATTGTCCAATAGGGCTACGGCGAACAAACAAGCCTAATAACAATAGTATTAAATAGTATATGTGGCCAAAGGCTAAGGGAGACAGAGTATCACACAATAGAGTAAAAATAGCTAAGGTCAGAGGGAAACGGAGTATCACACAATCGAGTAAACGTATCCAAGATCAAACAGAGAAATTCCATCAGGAAATATAGAGCGCACTAATTGGTCAAGGAGAACCATAACAGGGCAATGTGAGCATGGCTGGATTTATAACTAGGCAGAGTAGGCATGTGACTACAGGTGCCTGCCACAAGAGGGCGTCTTGCTATGTGTTTTAAAAATTTATTTTTTACAATTTGCAATCATTTAGACCACTGTTTCTTTGGAGCCTTAAGAGCTAGAGGGGCATATGAGGTATCACTGGAAAGGTCAGATTATAGCCTTTCCAGTGATACCAAAAATAATCAGGTTAGATTTATGTACAAATAAAATATCAAATAAAATCATATTTTTCTCTTTTTTTTTTTCCTAACGCCGCACTATTTTTCAGTTTACAATTATAAAGTGAACAGTGATGCTACGCTAAGTCACCTTCTCATTTCCCGCACTGCCAGCAAGTGTGGAGCTGATGGTGCAATGCATTGTTTCATCGACAACCTAGACGGTGGCGCTGCAGTGAGGAGAGACAGGGGAACTTTGGGACCCGCATCTCAGAATTGTATACGGCACGTGGTTAAGTGAGGTGTCTTTGGAAAGGTCAGAGTCTGGTCTTTACAATGATACCAAACATGACCATGTAATATGTAAAAATAAAAAAACTGAAAAAAGTAAATGCAAAATGTATTTTTTTCTCTGTTCTATGGCAGAGGCAATATATGCTTTTACATATAACACAAACAGTGTCGCTGCACTAACTCAACTAAGGCAACAGATTCTGCTCCTTCTTTTGATTTGACGCACAGAGAAACTGCTTTTCAGTTTTTTAAAATGTTGGTCTTTTTTATTATTATTTTTTAGTTTGCCCCAAAACGAATATTTAATAAGTCTTTTAGTATGTTTATTTTTTTTTCGTTTGAGGGGGTGGGAGTGTAGGGGCGCGCTGCATTTCTGAGCCTACAGTCTCCTGAGATGTAAATCCGGCCCTGAATGTGAGAAAGACAAAGTTTATCTTAAATAGAGTGCACCCCCTCCTGATTGATCGGCATCATCAGGCTGTGCCAAAACATGGTAATGAGGCACGTCTGTCGGCACTGAGAATGATGCAGTATGGGTGTGGAAATAAATGACCCAACCTGCGAGCGGCCAGCATCAGAATCACTAGCAGTCTGAGGGGAAATGATGCCCTCACTGGAACTGCCTAAATGGAGGTCATCTAGAACCTGGTCACCCGTTAAACCTTGCACCCCAGTAGATGTGACAGTAGGCAACCCCTAAATTGGTAGAGATAACACAACTCCAGGATTTATTCCATCCAAGTGGACCGGCCAACATTTAGACTCGTAATTGTAATTTAGGATTCAATTTTTTTGTATATGTATATCCTAACCAATCATATGCCAGTGTTCAAATTGTGTTCCAGATATTACATCTCCCTTCTTTTTTTTTTAATAAATAAAAAGAATAATATAATAAATATAGGCAATATATAAAAATCTCAAAACCAAATGTTAAAATATAACTATTTCCATATAACTAAATAAATATAGAACTAAATCCAGGAATAATGGATCCATCATTGCAGCAAGTAGCTGTCCTTGTACACCCAGGCATGGTCACAGGTTCAGGATGTCTCTTGGCTTTATCTGCCATCCATACCTGGCTCTGTAGGGAGAAGGTGTGTGGATGAGGAGGAGTGGTGAGCGAGTAGAGTGGATGGTTTGTCGCTGTCATCAGGTAGACTCGTAGGGCTCTATTATATTCTATAGGCAAACGTTAACGCTCATCGGTGTGAGTATTAACGTTTGCCGCAGTATTTACCGCATATTACAATCCAAACGCAGACGGGTTAAAAAACCCATTTGCGTTTGGTACCTTGCGCCTTGCAGCGCGAGGTTAGTGTACTTTGCGCTCCCTATACTTGACATGGGGAGCGCAAAGTGTTAATCAGCGCTGGATTACAAAGTCCCAGCGCTGCTTAACGCCTAGCTCTGGTCAGCGAAAAGTTAACCAGAGCCAGAACCTGGTGTTAACAGATTCCGCTTCAGCAGAATCCATTAACACCAGGCGAAAAAAAATAAATTCACATACTCACCCTCTGTCCCGCGGCGAGGACCGCCTCCTCCAACTGGCGGGTGCAGGGATTAACTGGGTGAAAAAGTCCCCCCAGTCTCTCCCTGCATATCACTACGCCGACCGGCCAGATCTCGCGATGTCAGATCCGGCTGGTCACTTGACCGGCGGGGAGGAACTCAATGGAATCCTATGGACTCCAGCGAGTGGATGCTCGCGGCTGCGCTCAGTGCTGCCATGAGCATCCCCGAGTTTTACGCTCGATAACAATGTAGGCAGCATTTTTTGTGCCTGCATTGTAATCCAGCGTTAAAATGTGGGCGCAAGGGGGAAAACTGCGGGCACAGTTTTAATCCCTTGCGCCCGCGTTTTAATGCGAAGAGCGAAATAGAACCCGTAATGTCCTCAGTGCGATGTTGGCGTGTTTGGGCTGATGTTCTCTGGTACGAAGTCTGCATTTTCGTTGGTACTGTGTGACTCTCTTGTGCCTAGGAAGTGACCCCTGTAGCGACGATATTCTAGACCAATGGTTCCCAAACGCGGTCCTCAAGTACCCCTAACAGGCCAGGTTTTGAGGATCACCTTGGGGAAATGCAGACTGGATCCTGCAATCACTGAGCAGCAAATCATATCACCTGTGCTGTGCTTCACATATCCTGCAAACCTGACCTGTTAGGGGTACTTGAGGACCGCTGTTCTAGACCATCAGTGGTGGGACAACGGTCATTCAGCAGCTCTACAGTATTATAATAAAACAAGCACCACACAAGCACCTTAATTCTGCTTCCGAGAGTCATTGGCACAAACACCTCGGCAGCACCACTGGTGTATTTTGGCCTGGTTAACTTTCCAACAAGGCCTAGGCCTAGGGCGGCACTTTCCAGGGGGCGGCGGCCTGCCGGGTGGCCCCACCCCTAAATTTTTTTATTTTTTTTTACTTTTGCAAACTATTTTACCAGGAAGGAAACATTGAGATGTCACTAATTTTCAAGTGTCTGGGTAGGCAAGGCCTAGGCTTTCACTTTCCAGGGGGCAACAAAAAACCTCACCACTAATTGGGTTACTCACAGAGCACCGAAATGACACCAACATTTTGGTGTTCTGTAGTTCCCTGCACTTTGGGGAATAAAATTTCCCCACCCTGCAGTGAATTCACCATTCACCGCAGGGTCCCCAAAGTGCATGGAGTTGGTCGCTGTATGCTGCCACCGCAAACCCACGTCCTGTTGTTTTCAAAAGAACTACTGAACGAAAATGTCTGGAATTTACATATAAGATCCTATGATTGATAATAAAAAGTTCTGTTACAGAAAAAGAAGAACCGCTATTAAAAAAAAGGGGGGGGGAATTTTGCCAAAAAAATTCTGAAGAATTACTAAAGGGTGCTAAAAAAAAATCAATAAATAAATAAAGACTTTTTACTGCAGATTAAAATAATAAATGATTTATTAGATATTGCATAAAAATGGGAATATTTTTAACATTGAAACCTATGGGGTTCGCCTGAATAAACCTGCTGATTGAAACCACTGAACATCAGGGCATTTCACTGCCATTTCTCTGCTGTTTGGTGTTCTCTGAATAGATTAACCATTACTTCTCTATTGGGATTTGCACTGCCTTCAAACAGCACCGTACTTGCTGGCAGTTCGCCAAACTTGTGTGTGAGCATATCACCAGAGCAGTGGTGTACTTAGAGGATTGGCGGAGGGCGGGCCGCCCCAGGTACCAGTGATTATTGGGGTGTCATTCGGGGGTACTAGGAGGTGCCACTGTCACTGTGTGTCAGCTTTGAGCTGTGTTCTCAAACAACGAGCAGCGGAGCATGGCGTTTGCATAGGGAATAACATCGAATAGAATAAAAATCCCCCCTCCTCCCTCCATAGCTCCTCCCCTGCCCCGCAGCAGCTCTAGGAGAGGGGAGGGGGATGTGATTTGTGTCCAGAGAGAGAAGATGACAGTAAACGGCAGGTAAAGGGGGGGTATCAGCAGAATATGAAGCCCTGTCTGCTTACTGCTGTTTAAAGTAGACCTTTCCTTAACCAGCACTGCAGTGATAGAAATTTGTCATTGAGCTGCCTGGCTCCTGGTGAGGCTGCGTGCGTGCAGGTCACACTCGGTTCGGCCAGTCAGGTGGTACTGAGTCTCAGTACCACGTGACACGCACGCACGCAGCTGCCCGCCCTTTCGTTAACATGGACTGTCACTCTATTCTGGACTGAACACCCACCGGGAATGGAATCAAAGCCACGGTGCACCCTCTGGCAGTGGCACCCCACTGCTGACAAGATGGCTCCACGCACAGGCACAGCCGCGATCCTAACGTGGCCTGGAGGGACCTCCTGCAGAGTCTGCACACAGTCCCTGCTGACTCTGCACACAGCCCTACCGCGGACGGAGGCCGGTAAAGGTAGAATAAATAATTGCTGTGTGCTCATATACACTCGGTTTGCTGGGAGTTTTATTGCAGTGGATTCTGATATGCTGACCCGCACAGTGCATTACTGGGAGTTTTATTGCTGTGAATTCTGATACACTCATACACACTGCACATTGCATTGCTGGAATTTTTATTGCTGTGGATTCTGATACGCTGACACACACCAAACATTGCATTGCTGGGAGTTTTATTGCTGTGGATTCTGTGATACACACTGCATAGTACTGTGAGTTTTATTGCCCTGGAGCTCTGGGATACACTCATACACACTGCACATTACTGTGAGTTTTATTGCTGTGCAGTTCTGTGATATGCTCATACACAGTGCACATTTCTGTGGGTTTTATTGCTGTGCAGCTCTGTGATACGCTCATATGCAGTGCACGTTTCTGTGGATTTTATTGTTCAACCAATTAGAGCGGCTGTGATCCAGTATACTTGACATGCATGGCTGTTCTTTGTAAAAATGCTTGAATTTAAACATTTCATTAGTTTATAGATACATTTGAAATGGTATACAAAATATACAAGTAGGCGCTTGGTATCCACTTTTAATATAAAGAGAGGAAAAGGCGGAGCTCTAAGAGGAAAAGGTGGAGCTTAAAGAGGAAGGGTGGGGATTAACCAGGAAGAGGTGTGCCCTTGACAGGAAGGGGTGCCTCAAATTTAAATTAGGGGGTACACAAGTTTAGTCAGGCCTAGGGCAGCACAAAACCTAAATACACCACTGGGCAGCACCAAACCTAACCATTACAGTAATGAGTCTTTGTCAAGCCTTTGACAAAGACCGTGCACAGGTGCTGCGCAATCCGTTGGGTTCAACTGGATGTTCAGCAGGCAAACCTATTGCTCTTGTAGATAAGAAATAGAGCTAGAACAGAGGGGAAGGTCACTGGTACATTACAGGTCGCACATCACATTGCTTTGCACTCCAATCAAGCTACTTAGTAAGCATTGGCTAGGGAAGGATCAGATGGCTTTTGCTACAGCTAGTTTGTTGACCAGCGATCATGGTGCTAGGGATGGTTTCCTGCACAGTGGACTTTATGATTACTGGTTTATTAAATCTGGGAAGGGTTTTGGCTCTCGACATCGTGGATACCAACAGCAGCACAAAAAGCAATCCACGTAATCCTTTTATAAGCACAGCACTTGTTTCATGTGCCGCCGCGGCTTGCTCTTCTATGTTGTTGATTGTGTTTGTTTGCCATAAAATCTAAGATAACACCGAGATATGCCTTATAACATCTGTAGGTTCCAGAAATGCAGCGTCTTCGTAGGAATGTTACAGAGAAATAGTAATAAAATCTAGATATTCACAGTGAACGGCATGTACTGTACTTACTTTTGAATTTAGTGGAGCGTTTTTTTTTATGTGACTCTATAACAATTGCAGTTGCCCGGTAAAAGCAGGTTTTCAGGTCTTACATGGTTGTAAGACAGGATGTCTCCTTCAGCATGCATTACTGTCAGGTTATGCCTGTGTGGTCCAACCCCTCTTTCAGCCTAGAGCAGTGGTTCCCAACAAGGGTCCTCAAGTTCCCCCAACAGACCAGGTTTGCAGGATATCTGTAGCACAGCACAGGTGATATGATTGGCTGCTCAGTGATTGCAGGATTCAGTCTGCATTTCCCCAAGGAAATCCTCAAAACCTGGCCTATTAGGGGTCCTTGAGGACCGTGGTTGGGAACCACTGGCCAAGAGAAAAATCTGTTATGAATATGATTGCAAAACGCAACAGGATTTAAGGCACTCGGGGCTGGAGCCATCGGCTTCTTCCTATTTGTTTCTGGAGGCTGTTGTACTGACAACACTAAAATGTGTCTAATGGTGGGATCCACGGTGAAAGCATGGGCAAAGTTTTTGTGTTAATGGTCTACAAACAGAGAAGGCTCTATAATTCGATCAAACGGGCTGTCGTCTAATGCCTCCGGGGCGTCAATAGATTGTATTTGTTTGGAATATTTGTATGTACGTGTTCATATGATTACTGATATACCACACAAACACATCCCTGAATCCTCCTACACAGGTTTCCAAAGAGAGCAGTCTCAGCCTTTATTAATTGTAAGGTTTTTTTGGGGTGAATTTCTGCATTTTTGCATAATAATAGGGGCCTCACCGATGAGCTTTACGTTCAGCCTCACTAACTCTAGAGCCACCTCTGTCTATGAGCTACAGACTTTTCTCCAGCTCCATGTTCTAAATCCCTTGGACCCAAATGGGATGCCTGCAGGTATTATTGACTAAAAACAGCCATCATTAAAGCCAATGTAAAGTAGAATGGGACTCGTTTGCTCTGATGTAGAATTTGAAGTGTATAAATAGATGGTGCTTACAAACTGGGGGTTTGGGAGATGATTCCAATGCAGAGGTTAGCAACCTTAGCTGTCCAGATGTTGTGAAAGCACTTCATCCATGAAGAAGTTAATGAGTGACTGAGCCGGAGAAGTAGTTCCAAAACACCTGGAGGACCAAGAATGCGACACCAGGTCAAGGGTCTTACATGATCTCAGGAGGGATGGTCAATCAAGAACACTCAGGTCTGGTAAGGGTCTAGGAATCGTCTACAGTGACAGCACCATTGGGTGTGATATGGTGGAGCAAAGGCATGACAGAGGGCCTCTTTTAGCCCTGATTCATCAATAGCCCAATCGCATCAGTACAGTTGTGCTGGGCAGGTCATGGAAATCCTATATCTCTCCACTTATACAGTGGTAGTACTGACTGTACAAAGTCAAACACTGTAATATTTGGTTGTGTCGTCTTTTGTTGTGATTGGGGCAGGCATTCGCAGCAGCATTGTGTCGATAAGCTCATGCAATGTCACAGCATTTATTCCCATCCAGAGTGGCATTAGTTTGTGGCAAAGATCTTGTGTTGATGATGGGAAAGTCGCAGCGCTGCAGAAAGTCTTCTCCAGCACATTATCCCAAAGATTAACCTCAATGGGGTTAAGGTCTGGACTGTGCGGTGGCCAATCCATGTGTGAAAATGGTGTATCATGCTCCCTGAAAATAAATGTTACAGAATTGAAAGTAATGGATACTAAATGTTGCTTGTTTGTACCCTGTATCGGATTGTGAACAAAAGAGATCATTTTATTACGTCCTTATAAGGGCTATTGCACACAACGCAGTGCTAATGTTACAGCGAAATTTGTATCATGGACGACCCATAGCACAAAATATATATAGAAAAAAAGAAAAGAATGAACAAAAACAGAATAAAATACAAAACCATATCAAAATTGATAGTGGAAAAAAATGCAATCCTGCCAGAAGAGGCTCCTGTTAGAGAGATTAGTTAATCATAGATCAGTGTAATTTGACACAGTATCATAGCCTAGCCTCATATTATTGCAGACAAATGCAAATATCATAATCCAGCAGGATATAGGGTGCTGCTAGAAAACGTCAGAGAAACCCTACTCAGTTAAGGAGTCTCAGATACCAAGATATGTACAAAAAGAAATGAAACAGACCTTCGTGGGTCTGTATATATAGACACAAAAGATAGAAAGAGGGAATCAGTCAGTCCCAGATCAAATGCAACAAATGGTTAGCAAGAAACCACTCAAGAGTTAACTGGGAGGGTTCAACCACGTTAGTAATCAAGGTTTGCCTAAAGCTGCAGCATACAGAGAGGATAGAGCAGAGGTTCAAGCATTGCTAGCTTCAGTGTCCCACAACATACAGCTATCTATAGGAAAGATTTGACTAGCAGCACACAAAATATAATTTAAAAACAAAGTTCATTAGCTCATCAAGGTTCATTAGCTCATCAACTCAGCTCAACGCGTTTCGCTGCGAACAGCAGCGCCATCAGGAGCGAGAAAATAACAGTATTGTAGCATAAACTGCTAAAAAAAAAGCCTTGCTTTTCATCCAGAGTGGTATTAATTTGTGGCCAAGATCTTGTATTGATGATGGGAGAGTCGCGGCGCTGCGTAAAGTCTTCTCCAGCACATTATCCCAAAGATTCTCAGTGGGGTTAAGGGCTGGACTGTGCGGTGGCCAATCCATGTGGGAAAATGATGTCTCATGCTCCCTGAACCACTCTTGCACAATTTATGCCCGATGAATCCTGGCATTACCATCTTGGAATATGTCCGCTGTGCCATCAGGGGAGAAAAAACCCAGTGATGGAAAAACCTGCTTATTCAGGGTGTCACACAACCTAATTTTTTAGGCATATAATGTTTTTGGACCAAGACCTGACTAGCCGAAGCAACCCTAGATTAGAACAGGCTTGTACGTTAAAAGGTGACTTTTGTTTTGACCAGGCAGTGTATTTATCCATCACAAAGAGTCTTTATACTTCTGTTTAACAGTGACTGCTTTTTATTTCCCAATCGGCAGTTGGGACTTTTCGTATCGGTGATGGAGTACAAGCATTTTTGGGTAGACAACCCTCTGAAGGCTTTTCTAGTTAGAATCTATCTACAATTGAGTTCCATTGGCGGTGGCTTCCCTGGTGAGGTGTAGCCTTTCACCTGTGTTCTACAACACGATTATTAAAAAGAACTGGACATTTAGGACCATTCCAAAGGTTTCACCAAATAGGTATCTGAAAGAGTTGACAAGGAAACGAGGGAGTAACTTAATTGTTGTTCATCGTTTCCAGCTGAAAATGCCTCTACAATTGGGTGTCTATTGGGAGACGACCTTTCCATGTTATCATCGGGAAAAAAAAACCGTTACATTACGAGGAATAATGTAACCATTCTCTACTCGTGTTAAAATCAATTCCAAGTATTAGCCGATATCCCATTAAACCACTTGACGGGCTGCGAGAGCCTTAATCTCCATTAAGTAGATAAACAGACACTTCATATAAATTTATGTTTATCAATATTCTGTGACTTTTTCTGCTAAACACATGTATCACATTCGGAAACGTTCATTGTTTGCAGCATAAACCTATTAAATAAGTCCCTCCTGAGTTGATCGCTTCGATTATCCATGAAGTTTGGCTGCTAATCCAATAACAGCCAGGGGGATGTTATCAAAGCAATACTAACAATGACATGATATAAAAGTGGATAAACTATAGACGTCCACCTGATGAATATGAGCTGTGAGCGGCTGATAGGTCCCAAAATGTGCAAAATTCCCCTTAAAAATCAGCTATGATTTTGAATATGGGTGGAGTAGAGGTAACATCACTGCTCTATAACCGTGGAGACACAGGTTGGAATCCCGGCCAGTGCATCTCTCCAGTAAGTGTCCTTGGGCAAGACACCTGACGGTACATACTCACCACCCAGGACAAACGAGAGAAATCTCAATGTATCCTTCCTGGTAAAATCCTTTCTCAAAAAATAAATAAATAAATAATGGAATCCACGCTTGGAAGAAAAATGCTTGAGAGGGAATTCATCTTTGGACTCTACAGAGAGGTACGGCGAGGAAAAAAATGGATTCAGGAGATAAGATGGTCCAGTTTTCACCTAGAACCAAAATGTGTATCTTGCTATTGTTTACTTGCGACGTACTTCTAGTAATAAACCAATTTTTATTTATTGGACCAATATGGGAGCCCCAACAAGTGAGCTGTAGTATCAGGCTGGTAGAAGGGGGAATGTTGGAAGCCCATTTGGCTCATGTCTTCAAGCATTACAGGTTTTTGTGGTCCATCAATACTCCGGTACTTCATTTATTTTTTGTTAAAAATAATACAGTATGTTGACTGGACAAAGCCAATGTAGAGTCAGACAAGGGAAATGGTGGCAGATGAACTTTTAATACGGTGGAACGCTGTAATTTGACTCCATGCCTTTCACCTTTAATGACGTACAAACAGGAGTTTTCATAAATCGACTAGAAAGAGTCATCTAAATCAATTATGTGTCTCGATTAGAAGAGTTTCCACCCACAATCTTTGCAAAATATCATCTGATTCATAAGAAAGGATTCATTCACAGCCGAAATTCATATAATGTCCCTTTATAAAATATATTAGGCTGGTATAAAGCCTGAAAACACACATTTTCATCAGAAACTGGAGGGCCAAGCAAGTAAGTTACATGGTGTCCCTGTTGTACAGGAGTTAATTAGGTTTATTAGATATTGGATTAAAACGGGAATATTTTTAACATTGAAGCCTATGGGATTCACCTGAATAAACCTGTCGAATGAAACCACCGAATGGCAGGGCATTTCGGCAACTTTTCACTGCTGGTTTTTGTTCTCTGAATAGCCCAAGCATTACTTCTCTATGGGGATTTCACTGCCCTCGAACAGGCACCGTATGTGCAGGCTATTCACCAACATTTGGCGAACCGCCTGCTCTCTGAATAGCCGAATGGCCAGGAAAGGTAACCGTATGCTGAATTTCAGCGTTTGGTTACCTTTCGGCCACAATTCGGAGCTCTTTGAATAACCCTGTATACAAAAATGCCCCATGTGAAAACCTAGGGACTGACCGTTTGCAACATAATATCAATTAGGGATGAGCTGTTCGGTTCGATCAGTTTGGAGTTCGATTCGAACTTTGGCCGTTCGCAAGTTCGCGAACTTCGAACTTTTTGGCGTGTTTGGTTCGAGTTCGAATTTTTTTTTGGGAAAAAAGTATAAACAATGCTTAAAAAAATCGAGAAATAAAGAGACTCTTTACTGCAGAATATTATAAGCAACAGTTTATTAGATATTGAATTAAAAAACTACCTAATGTCATTGTCTAGGTGCAAAGATTCTCACCTCTAAATGACCTGTACTCTTAAACAGCGTAAACAACAGGTGTTTAATTAGTGTTTGGAAATAACATGTGCTTCTAATTAGCAATTAGAATTTGATACATTGCTTGCAGACTGGGTTGGGGCTCCTCACTGGGTGGGGGCTCCTGCACATGTATGAACAAACACTGTGCTTGTTTTGAATTCTAAGAAGTGTTCATTTCTACTATATGATCCTCAATGATATGCTGTTTAACCCCTTAAGGACCAGGGCTCTGTAAAGTCAATCATTAATGATGTAGATGTTACGTCATTTGTCATCAAGGGCTTAATAAAATCTTTATCACACTCCTTAGATTTAAACGTAATATTCCAGTATTTGTATGTCATGTACCTCTAGGGTTGCAACCTTTTCATCAAGCCAAACCCGAACACTGTAGTGTTGGGTTCGACTTTTTGTAGAATATAAATTATGGCAGACTGGTATTATGCATGGCAGACTGGTATTATGCATGGCACACTGGTATAGATGGCAGACTGGAAAGGCTGGCACACTGTTATGGTACACACTGGTATTATGCTGCATGGCAGACTGGAAAGGCTGGCACACTTATGGCAGACTGGTATGGCTGGCAAACTGGTATAGCACACACTGGTATTATACATGGCAGACTGGAAAGGCTGGCACACTCTTATGGCACAAACTGGTATGCTGCATGGCAGACTGGAAAGGCTGGCACACTATTATGGCAGACTGAAAAGGCTGTCACACTTATGGCACACACCCTGTGTTATACATGGCAGACTGGAAAGGCAGGCACACTGTTATGGCAGACTAGTATGGCAGACTGGTATGGCACACACTGGTATTATATTTGGCAGACTGGAAAGGCTGCACACTTATGTCAGACTGGAAAGGCTGGCACACTGTTATGGCAGACTAGTATGGCAGACTAGTATGGCTGGCACACTGTTATGGCACACACTGGTATTATACATGGCAGACTGGAAAGGCTGGCACTCTGTTATGGCACACACTGGTATTATACATGGCAGACTGGAAAGGCTGGCACACTGTTATGGCACACACTGGTATTATGCTGCATGGCAGACTGGAAAGGCTGGCACACTGTATGGCACACACTGGTATTATATTTGGCGGACTGGAAAGGCTGGCACACTTATGTCAGACTGGAAAGGCTGGCACACTGTTATGGCAGACTAGTATGGCAGACTAGTGTGGCTGGCACACTGTTATGGCACACACTGGTATTATACATGGCAGACTGGAAAGGCTGGCACTCTGTTATGGCACACACTGGTATTATACATGGCAGACTGGAAAGGCTGGCACACTGTTATGGCACACACTGGTATTATGCTGCATGGCAGACTGGAAAGGCTGGCACACTGTATGGCACACACTGGTATTATATTTGGCAGACTGGAAAGGCTTGCACACTTTATGGCACACACTGGTATTATACTTTGCAGACTGAAAAGGCTGGCTCACTGTATGGCACACACCGGTATACATGGCAGACTGGAAAGGCTGGCACACTGTATGGCACACATTGGTATTATATTTGGCAGACTGGAAAGGCTGGCACACTCTGGTATTATTTATTATACTGCAGCAGACTGGAAACAAAGGCTGGCACACTCACTGTCTGCGAGCCTCCCTTGAGTTGACTGACGGGTGGCGGCGTCAGAGTGGATGGAGTGGAGAGTTGCTGGTTGGTCTGGCAAGATCGACCGCATCCGCGTTCCAGGTCCGGAATCCGGATGAAGACCTCACAGAGCACATCCTCTCCTTAGCTGCTCGATCTGCACACTGCCTGGCTCGGAGGCCTAGGAAGGGAGCAGCCCGCAGGCGCACGAGCAACCACGTGAAACGACGTCACGTGAGAGTGAGCCCGTTGTGCCTGCGCGACCATGACAGCGGCTCAGAGGACGACACGTGACGCAGACCAGCCAATACCTCTTCAGCCTGGAAAAAATGGAAGGAGGAAAAGACCGTGGCGCCGGGGAAACGCAGGAAATGTAAGTATAACCTTGGATTCATGTGTCCGGGTGGCAGAGGTTGTCAAACCCGGACACATGACTCCAAACCCGGACAGTCCGGGTCAAAAACGGACAGGTGGGAACCCTATGTACCTCTCCCGAAGGGCCTATGTGAGCATACAATTATTATTGTGTTAGAAATGTCTATCATAAAGCGCACAAGCTGAGTCCCTAGAGTCTCTGACTATCCATTGTCATATATACCTTGCTTTATACATATAATACATTCCCTCATCTAACAGGATAGTAGCCAGTCCCTGTGCATTTTAACCCCTTAAGGGTGGCTAGGTGTCGTGTGTGGGTCTCTGATGGCGATATTTCTATACATACTAGAAATCTGCCACTTCACAGGCAGGTTATGGGGACCTCCTAGGCACGATATTTAAAGGAATTTTTCGTTTTTATTTTTAACCCTTATTTTATGGAAAACTCGCTGTTCCTTTAAAAACGTATTTTTTTAAACTTTTTGTCCTTGTTTCCTGTCCCCCAGGTCACTACCCGGACCCCCATACACCTTTTATGGCAAATATCTTGCATATATGCCCTCTTGGAGGGCACTCTAAAAACCTAACTTTTGAGTCCCATTGACTTGCATTGAGTTCGGTTCGTGTTCGCGTTCGAACTCGAACTTTTGAAATTGTTTGAGTTCGAATGCGAACTGAACACGGGGGTGTTCGGCTCATCCCTAATATCAATCATCGTATCATGGTCAGAAAATAGATGGGGCAGAAGACATAAGCAGGTTAAATATATAGCTGACTTTCTACAATTAATAATGAATAGTGAAATACTTAAATACTACACACCCTGCAAAGGAGATCACTCAGCAGGAGGGGTTTGAATCCCTGCCTGCTGGGACCTTTAGGAACTAATGATGTCAGTACACTACAAAGAATCCAGCACATCCTCAGTAGTTTTTTCTCCATTCTTGTACTTTGCTGCAAGGATATGATGTGCGCTTAGAACTAGCACACGTGTAGCCGTTACCTGGACACACTGAACGACGGTGAGATCAGGCGACCAGTGCCATATTTTCCATGGCCATCGTTTTGATGTCAGGTCCGGCTTGTCCTTTGCAGCTTCTTTTTAAGCGCTAAATCTTGTGAGACAATGAATGTGCCGGTAATGTGAGTAACTGTGTCTGGTATGCCACCCCGGGAGATGGGAATTCCACAATATGTGTGAAAAGGCATGACAATCAGCATACAGGGACAGGACGTGCTACAGAGGAGGAGGAGAATATTTTAAATACATACTTTACAATAGAAATAGTTCTGTTTAAAATGATATAACAATAATGGAATGCGATTGAACTGCACCTGCAAAGCTCACATGCAAATCACACTTTGCAGAACACCAGAGCAAAGATGCAAAGTAGGATTAGAATACACTACATCAGGACTAGCAAACCAGGACTAGCAAACCAGGACTAGCATACAACACCAAGATTAGCATACTACACCAGGACTAGTATGCCAGGATTAGCACACTAAAACAGGACTTGCATACTACACCAGGACTAGAACACTATACCAAGACTAGCATGTCAGGACTAGCACAATACACAATGACTAGCACAATACACAATGACTAGCATACTACAGCAGGACTAGCACACTAAACCAAGACTAGCACATTATACACCAAGACTAGCACATCATACCAAGACTAGCATACTACAGCAGGACTAGCACACTACACCAAGATTTGTATACTACACTAGGACTAGCACAATACACCAAGACTAGTACACTACACTAGGACCATACTACACCAAGACAAGCACACTACACCAAGACTACTAGCACACTACATCAAGACAAGCACGCTACACCAAGACTACTAACACACTACACCAAGACAAGCACACTACACCAAGACTACTAACACACTACACCAAGACAAGCACACTACACCAAGACTACTAGCACACTACACCAAGACAAGCACACTACACCAAGACTACTAACACACTACACCAAGACAAGCATGCTACACCAAGACTACTAACACACTACACCAAGACAAGCACACTACACCAAGACTACTAGCACACTACACCAAGACAAGCACACTACACCAAGACTACTAACACACTACACCAAGACAAGCACACTACACCAAGACTACTAGCACACTACACCAAGACAAGCACACTACACCAAGACTGCTAGCACACTACACCAAGACAAGCACACTACACCAAGACTACTAGCACACTACACCAAGACTAGCACACTGTATCAGGACTAGAACACTACACCAGTATATGGGGATCAGAATGAACCCAATAACACCTTATTGCCCCTCCTGACATGGCACAGATAGGGGCTTATCAACTAAAAGGTTAACTGCGGACAGCTGCACGTCATTACTATCCCAGCACCGTCGGGGGTAAATATTAGCGACTTAGCAGTTAGTAAGAGACTGTACCAATCCAACCCAAAATGTCCTAAAAGAAAACCATCTTTGGCATCTAATGTGAGGTGTCCAGCTACTTAGATACCAGAGATGGTTTTCTTCTAGGACATTTTGGGTTGAATTATACTAATCAGTTACTAGCTGCTAAGTTTTTCCAGTAGCGTCCCCATTTTAGCGTTAGATTCTGGGGCAGGTGGTACCTCGACACCGTGCCCTGGATCGCAGCATCGCCCTCGGTGATACTCGCAATAGCGCTTCCACTCCGCTGCGAGTATCACCTCCTTGGAGTCCATAGGACTCTATGGAGGGTTGTGTTGCCGGGCCGCAAGCCCTGAGTGATCTCGCTCCCTTGAGATTCTGCTGCACCGCGAAGTGATCGTGGAGGGATACTGGGAACTACTTGTTCCCAGTCTAACTCTGCTCCCGGCGACAAAAGCAGCGGATCGGGTCACCGTTCCCTCCGCATGATGAGAGGTGAGTATCTGATTTATTGGGGGGTTTTACGGGGTGCTAAATGATTTTGCAAAAGCGGATCAGTTAGCGCCAGCTTTTAGGAGATGCTAAATATTTGGTTAGAGCATCGCTGCGGCAATTAGCGCTAGGACTTTGTAATACCTTTCTTATCGAAAAGCTAATTAATGATTGCGCATCCTATACCTAACACAGGGATCACAAAGTACAGTAAGCTCACGCAATCACCGATGCACTAAATAATTTTTCAGGGCTTTAGTGTTACGGATGTATTATGGGGGCATGCGTTAAAATCACTTTTCCAGGCGTTAACGCTTACTCATCAGAACGCTACAGTTAGAGTTCACTGTGTAATTTAGCCCAGAAGGTATTATTCCCTAAAAGCAGTCAAGTGGTAAGGAGCATTTTAATATTTTAGGCTAAAATAGCTACATTTTATTTTTATTTCCGATTATGTAATTCCTTCACATCCATAAAACGTTGAAATTGCTTCTTAAATCTCCATGACGCCCCCTGCTTATTGACAAACCCCCAGAGAGCTAACACATACAGTGTAAGACATACAGAGTTATTCAAAGAGATCCAAATGGCTGCCGAAAGGGAACCGAACGCTGAAAATCAGCGTTCGGTTACCTTTCCTGGCCATTCGGCTATCCAAAGAGCAGGCAATTTGCAAAATCTTGGTGAATTGCCTGCACATACGGTGCCTGTTCGAAGGCAGTGAAATCCCCATAGAAAAGCAATGCTTCGTCTATTCAGAGAACACAAACCAGCAGTGAAAAGTTGCCGAATTGCCCTGCTGTTCGGTGTTTTCATTCGACAGGTTTATTCAGGAGAATCCCATAGGCTTCAATGGTAAAAATATTCCTGTTTTAATTCAATATCTAATAAACCGTTGATTATAATATTCTGCAGTAAAAAGTCTCTTTATTTATAGATTTTTTAGGATATTTTAAGCATTTTTCTGGATTTTCTTTTTTTTAAAAAAATATCCGATTTTTTTTAACTTATTTTTTCTGTAACAGCCCTTTTTATTATCATTCCCTGGATCTCATATGTAAATTTCAGACTTTTTCGCTCAGTAGTTTCGTTGCAAACAGCGTTTCACTTTTTCAAACATTCAAGCGAACTGTTTTTCTAATTTATTCACTGCATTCGTCTGCTGTGTTGGGTTTTTGCGGGGGGCTGCGCGGCGTGTGATCGGCTCCTGCTCGGGTTTTTCTGGTGTTTTCGGCGGGTTAATCCAGATATTTTTGCAGGTTTCAATATGCATTTTCCCTGCACTACGGCGGCAATGTGGTGCTTGCTGAATACACCGCAGGGTCGCCGAAATCGGATCGCCAAATCGAACCGAATAGCAGAGAACGAAAAGTCATCGAACGTGCGGTTGCTTTTCGATTTTATTTGAATAACCCTGTATCTCTCCTGGCAATGGAACGGTTAACACTACGCATTTAACCTGAAACCATATTCCCGGTAGTCACTTAGTTACCCAGAAAAAAGACGAGAAGAATAAATTCCATATTTCTTTGTATCTGTTAAAATATAAAGTCTGATTATGCAAAGTTCTTTTTATTTTTACTTTGTTTTTATCTTAACAACTTGGGAGCGCCGGCTGTTTCGTTTCTAAGCAGCTGAGATTCAAAGAAACAGACCGCGCTTAGAATGTATTCATTCAAAAAAAAAAGAAACCAATATACACACCGGCGCTTTGATTAGAGCTGCGGCAGCTTATTCAACAAAACTTATGGCGCCTGTAAAATTCTTTGGAGATAGCGGCGTGTGTAGGCGTTCACGGTAAACACGGCTGATACTGTACAAGCTGTCCTCTTGGCTTTTACACCCAGGTTTAATCAGCTGTAAGTAAATTTCCTGTATTATCACTCGTCTAACTGTGTACGGCGGAGGATAATGCCTTTTCAGAATAAACAGGGCTGAGCATTCGGCAGGTGCTCCTTTAAAACCTTCTGCCGTCAGGATGACCTTCATTATGAAAGGATTTAGGGGGAACCTGGCTCCCATCAGCGTATACCCTTCAATGGGTCTACTGTACGTGGAGATGGATATCGGAGAAAGAAAGTATATTGTTTATCTACTTTCAAAGCCAATATTTTCGACACATTTCGACAAGTAGCTACATATGTCGTGCACCTGCAGCACTTTTATACATTTGTTTCTGACACTAGATTTGTAACAGTAACTCCTCGATTCCCATCACTGTCTTTCCAGAGGGTATGTGGTGGTGGCTTGGTGCCAGCTCTCATGGGCAACTGCCAGTTTGGGATCTTCTTCTCCCGGGTTCTTGAGAATGTATGTCGGCTCAGGTTTTATGACATGAGGTTTCTTTGCTATATGGCACATTTTACAGCTTGTCATACAATTCATCAACAGCCTCATGTCATGGGTACTGGGTGAACCTGATACATTCGCGGACTAGGCCCTCCTATACACTACTCCCTATACTCTCACTCTACCTAGTTAGCTAGGTTTAGGGTTATTCTTTTTTCTTCTTTTGGGGTTAGGATTAGTAATAGGGTTAGTATTATGGTTAGGGCTATTCTTTTTGCTTGTTTTAGGGTTAGTAATAGGGTTAGTGTTATATTTAGGGTTCCGCTTTCTGCTTGTTTTAGAGTTAGTAATAGGGTTAGAGTTATATTTAGGGGTTCCTCTTTCTGCTTGTTTTAAGTTAGTAATAGGGTTAGTGTTATATTTAGGGTTCCTCTTTTGGCTTGTTTTAGGGTTAGTAATAGCGTTAGTATTATGGTTAGGGTTCCTCTTTCTGCTTGTTTTAGGGTTAGTATTATGGTTTCTCTTTCTGCTTGTTTTAGGGTTAAGGTTAGTAATAGGGTTAGTATTATGGTTAAGGTTCATCCTTTTGCTTGTTTTGGGTTAGTAATAGGGTTAGTAACAGGGTTAGCATTATGGCTAGGGTTATTCTTTTTGCTTGTTTTAGGGAAATGGTTAGTAATGGGTTAGTATTATGGTTAGGGTTCATTTTTTGCTCATTTATTGTGAGGGTTAGTATTATGGCTAGGGTTATTCTTTCTGCTTGTTTTAGTGTTAGGGTTAGTATTATGGCTAGGGTTATTCATTTTGCTTGTTTTAGTGTTAGGGTTAGTATTATGGCTAGGGTTCCTCTTTCTGCTTGTTTTATGGTTAGTAATAGGGTTAGTATTATGGTTAGGGTTCCTCTTTCTGCTTGTTTTAAGGTTAGTAATAGGGTTAGTATTATGGTTAGGGTTCCTCTTTCTGCTTTTTTTAGGGTTAGTAATAGGGTTAGTATTACGGCTAGTGTTATTCTTTTTCCTTGTTTTAGAGATATGGTTAGTAATAGGGTTAGTAATATGGTTAGGGTTCATTTTTTGCTCGCTTAAGTGTTAGGGTTAGTATTATGGCTAGGGTTATTCTTTCTGCTTGTTTTAGTGTTAGGGTTAGTATTATGACTAGGGTTATTCTTTCTGCTTGTTTTAGTGTTAGGGTTGGTATTATGGTTAGGGTTATTCTTTCTGCTTGTTTTAGTGTTAGGGTTGGTATTATGGCTAGGGTTATTCTTTTTCCTTGTTTTAGAGATATAGTTAGTAATAGGGTTAGTAATATGGTTAGGGTTCATTTTTTGCTCGTTTTAGTGTTAGGGTTAGTATTATGGCTAGGGTTATTCTTTCTGCTTGTTTTAGTTTTAGGGTTAGTATTATGGCTAGGGTTATTCTTTCTGCTTGTTTTAATGTTAGGGTTGGTATTATGGCTAGGGTTATTCTTTCTGCTTGTTTTAGTGTTAGGGTTAGTATTATGGCTAGGGTTATTCTTTTTTGCTTGTTTTAGGGTTAGGTTTAGTAATAGGGTTAGTATTATGGTTAGGGTTCATTTTTGGCTCGTTTTAGTGTTAGGGTTAGTATTATGGCTAGGGTTATTCTTTCTGCTTGTTTTAGTGTTAGGGTTAGAGATTTTATGATAACAGGTTCCACTCTCCTGGGAAGGCTTTCCACAAGATTTTGGGGGTGTTCCTGTGGGAACTTTTGCCCATTCATCCAGTAGAGCATTTGTGAGGTCGGGCTCGCAATCCCCATTCCAGTTCATCCCTCAGGTGTTGGATGGGGTTGAGGTCAGGACTCTGTGAGGCCTGTCAAATTCTTCCTCAACAAACTCATCCAGCCGTGTCTTTATGGACCTTCTTTTGTGCATTGGGGCACAGTCATGTTAGAGTAGAAAGGGCCCTTCTCTGAACTGTTCTCACAAAGTTGGAGGCAGAGCATTGTCCAAAATGTCTTGGTATACAGAAGCATTAAGATTTCCCTTGGCTGGTAAGTGGCTGAGCCCAATCCTTGAAAGATAGCTCCATACCATTATCCCTCCTCATTCACCAAACCTTAAAGTTGGCACAGTGCAGTCATGTGGGTAATGTTTTCATGGTATCTGCCAAACCAAGACTTGCTCATCAGAGAACCTTGATTGGTCACTAGGGATGAGCCGAACACCCATGTGTTCGGTTCGCATTCAAACTCGAACATTTGAAAAAGTTTGAGTTCGGACGCGAACACGATCCAAACTCAATGCAAGTCAATGGGACTCAAACGGTCGATTTTTAGAGTGCCCTGCAAGAGGGCATATGTGCAAGATATTTGCCATAAAAGGTGTATGGGGGTCCGGGTAGTGCCCTGGGGGACAGGAAACAAGGAAAAAAAGTTTTAAAAAAGACGTTTTTAAAAGAACAGTGATTTTTCAATGAAATAAAGGTTAAGAATAAAAACGAAAAATTCCTTCAAATATCGTGCCTAGGTGGTCCCCATAACCTGCCCGTGAAGTGGCGGATTTGTCGGATGTATAGAAACATTTAAAAACAAAAAAATGACATTTCAAATTACGGTAAATGCTTTTCCTTTAATCTATTCATAAACAACTGCTTGGGGCGGCAGCCTGTATGAAAAGAGGAGAAGTTTTAGGACACACAGAACAAGTTTAGTGATTTTTTGGCTAAATTATGGTGAAACTTATGCAGGCTTTGGATGAAAGTAACAACAGATGCATTAAAATTGGACCTTTGGTGCCAGCTAGTGCCTTCACACCGTAACCCCTCTGAGGTATTTTGGAAGAGTGCAGGGGTGGACTCTGCATTCAAATATTAAAATGATTGGAATCTGATACACGCGTCAGTGGCAGTGCACCCAAATATTACTGCGCTATAGTGTATAGCAGGATGGAAGCGCACCAGCAGTAGCAAGCAGCGAATATACCAGACAGGGGCGCAGAGCGAGAGAAGTTGTTATAACAAAACCGGGTCAACAATGTTTAGGCACTAGTACTGCGCTACTGTATATGGTGAGAATTTGCGCACACCAGTAGCAACAGGAGGCAAACAGAACAGGCAGGGAGTACACAGAGAGAATAGTCAAATGGAAGGCAAAGCCGGCAACAGATCGGGTCCTCAGAACAAGCAGGGTCAGTAACAAGTATACAAACTTATCCGGTAAGCTAGCGATGCGGGAATGAAACTCCACGGCAAGGCAAGGTGTACAGCGCGCGCTCCTAATTTAAACGTCCCGGCGGCTCCGCGTCATCACGCCGCGCCCTGCCCCCTGATCACTCACAGCTGCACCGGGTGCCGCCAAGCTCCTGAAATTCGGCCAGCTGGCAGCAACATGGGCCCGGGGCCCCCCAGATCGCAACCCGAGGCCCTGGATGTCACAATATTACAATCCAAATGCAAATGGGTTAAGTAACCAAATTTGTAAGAAGAATACTTAATGCAGCATATGATTCCGCACACTGCCGGGCAGCACCTGTACAGTCTGATGCTAGCTTTAACGAGAAGATATGCTATTAGGAATCAGGTGAGTATTAGAAAGAAAAAAAAAGTTTTATTTTATGTTCCAGGGGACATTTAAAGATGTCCTCGGATTTTTTTTTTTTTTAAAAAAGTGTGTCGCCTTACCTTAGCCTGGTGGTCAGTGGGGGCTCCCTGGATCCTGGTTGTGGGGGGGGGTCTGCTGTGGCTCCCTCCCTGTGCCACCAGTCTCTGCCACATGCACACGGCCGGCCAGCCCGCACAGTCGCAGCTCTGTCATCCTGCGGCCGCATGCTCCTCAAGGGGTCCTTGGGAGGCCCCGGCAGGCTGCCCTCTACAGTGCCTGATTAGAGGGCCTCATCTGCCTGATGTTTTAGAAACAAGAATGTTTTATCCCATAGGCTTTAATGTTAAAAATATTCCCGTTTTAATTCAATATCTAATAAACCATTGCTTATAATATTCTGCAGTAAAGCATCTCTTTATTTTTAGATTTTTTTAGGATTTTTTAAGGATTTTTTTTTTTTCCAACTTTTGGTGAACGTCCCAAAAAGTTCAATGTTTGAGAACTTTCGAACGGCCAATGTTCGAATCAAACTCATGTTCGGATCGAACCGCCAGCCCATCCCTATTGGTCACCTTGTCTCAAAGCTCAAATCATCTCAAACTGGATTCTTGAACATGACAAGGAGTTCACTGTTCTCCAATGGCCTACACAGTCACCAGATCTCAATCCAATAGAGCACCTTTGGGAGGATGTGGTGGAACGCGAGATTCGCATCATGGATGTGCAGCCGACAAATCTGCAGCAACTGTAAGATGCTATCCTGTCAATATGGACCAAAACCTCTGAGGAATGTGTCCAACACCTTGTGAATCGATGCCATGAAGAATTAAGGCAGCTCTGAAGACAAAAGGAGGTCCAACCTGGTACTAGCAAGGTGTACCTAATAATAAAGTGGCCGGTGAGTGTATTATAATGCGAGATGATGATTGCTAATTTGGGGATAGAAGCCCTGATGAGTTCTCACATTTCACACTCACTTTTTTAGGACTTGACTCCTGTATAATCACATATTTCCCAGCTATTCCGCTGACAAAATGATTTTTGTTATTTCTGATTAAGGTAAATGTAGAACACTCGTTTATAATCTGAATACAACACCAGCGTTCCATTATATTACAGATAAAGCAAAACATTTAAAAAAAAACACTACAATAATGCCGGCGTCAGACGATCACGTCCGTGTCGCCGCACAGTTTAACGTCCGTCGTAGCATAGAATCATGATCAATAGAGACCCACACACAAAGTACGTGCGCACCGAACTGCGCACTCACAACGCACAGACGCAAGTTACGCAAGAACGTAAAACCGCTAGACGGTCGCGCAGAGTGCGCCATGTCTGCATAGCATTCTGTGTGAGTGATGACACGAAGTCAGACGCAGCGCATTTGCGACGTCCAGCACCTTGACGCACAAAATGGCTTTTCATATCATTTACCAATTTTTCTCATTTTTCATATTAATTTTGTTTCCCATAATTCCCATTTTTTTTCTACGTCCGTCAAGAAAAACGGACCGTGTGGTGTGTACAGTATCTTCCGTCAACCAAAAAGGACCGTGTGGTGTCTGCAGTATCTTCCGTCAACAAAAAAGGACCGTGTGGTGTCTGCAGTATCTTCCGTCAACAAAAAAGGACCGTGTGGTGTCTGCAGTATCTTCCGTCAACAAAAAAGGACCGTGTGGTGTCTGCAGTATCTCCCGTCAACAAAAAAGGACCGTGTGGTGTCTGCAGTATCTTCCGTCAACCAAAAAGGACCGTGTGGTGTCTGCAGTATCTTCCGTCAACAAAAAAGGACCGTGTGGTGTCTGCAGTATATTCCGTCAACAAAATGTACCGTGTGGTGTCTGCAGTATCTTCCGTCAACAAAAAAGGACCGTGTGGTGTCTGCTGTATCTTCCGTCAACAAAAAAGGACCGTGTGGTGTCTGCAGTATCTTCCGTCAACAAAAATGGACCGTGTGGTGTCTGCGGTATCTTCCGTCAACAAAAAAAGACCGTGTGGTGTCTGCTGTATCTTCCGTCAACAAAAATGGACCGTGTGGTGTCTGCGGTATCTTCCGTCAACAAAAAAAGACCGTGTGGTGTCTGCTGTATCTTCTGTCAACAAAAAAGTACCGTGTGGTGTCTGCAGTATCTTCCGTCAACAAAAAAGGACCGTGTGGTGTCTGCAGTATCTTCCGTCAACAAAAAAGGACTGTGCGGTGTCTACAGTATTTTCGTCAACAAAAAAGGACCGTGCGGTGTCTGCAGTATCTTCTGTCAACAAAAAAAGACCGTGTGGTGTCTACAGTATCTTCCGTCAACAAAAAAGGACCGTGTGGTGTCTGCAGTATCTTCCGTCAACAAAAAAGGACCGTGTGGTGTCTGCAGTATCCTCTGTCAGTACGACTGTCCGTTATGCACGCACGCACAGTGCGTACGCACGCACGCACGCGTGCACTCAGACTGCGTTTGTCTGATATTAGCCTTAATCAATACTATTTGAATAATTTTTATTACGTTCATTAAATTCAGGAAGACATTTTTTAGAAGATATCAATAATATACTTGAATTTACGTTAAATTTGGGCCCCGACCATCATTTCCTCGTAACATTTCCTAATAAGGCCTGTACCGTCTTAATTCCTGCTGATGTTCTGGGTCCGCTGGTCTGTTTCGACTGTCTATTTAAATTCAAGAAGCTGTTTATAGAAAAACCACCGAGGAGGACAGTATCTGCCAGAGCCAAGAAGCTGGGACGAACACAAACCAGTCGTCTGGCAGCACGGCTTAAATATTAATTATAAATACAACAACAGCATTTGTATATAGATCTCATTGAGAATGCAGCGCGGGCGCAGGAGCCGCGTCTCTTAGGCTGGGGTCAGACTAGCACATTTTTAACGTGCGTTTAGGCGCACTTAATCACGGCCGCAGTAGCAGCAAATGACGTGCAATGACGGCCAATATACGAAGTACGGCCGCACGAAAGTCCAGCCGCGCAACGCAAGTGGAAAATGAACGCGTTTTTTCGAGAACGCAGATCCGCTAGTACTGATGTACAGAGTGCGCTGCGGCGGCATAGCGGCGTGTGTGCGTGATTTGGAGACGTCAGACGCTGCTCATGTCCGGCCAACATAACGTCCAGACGCAAAAAGTGTTTTATTGACAATCCGTAAAAAAATCACGCACGAAAATGCTCGTCGTCTGACTGTTTTTGCGCATTCCGTGAAAAAATACGTCAATGCGTTCGGACGCACCTTTTGACGGTCGCTGCGAATAATGCGTTAGTTTGACCTTAGCCTTATACTCGCAACGGAGTATTTGGGTGAATAACGCTGGGATTTTAACACGTGTCTTTAATGTATTATGATGGAGCGTTGTTTAAAAAGACATTCTGTTGATGTATTTTAAACTTCGGCCTCCGGATGTTGATGGCTCACAGCTCCCAAAAATGATCATAATGCAATAGATGGCCAGGGGGATCATGGGAGTTGTAGTTAAGCAACATCAGAGGAGATCATTATTGTCATCATTTATATAGCGCCAACAGTTTCCGCAGCGCTTTACAATAACCAAAGGGAACGCGATACATATAAACGGACACATGACAGAAATAAGAGGCGTAGAGGGCCCTGCTCATAGGAGCTTACAGTCTTGAGATGGTAGAAGAAAGTTTGAGATCCCTGTTGCAGAGTGTTGTTATAGATTTGGGTTCCTGTGGTTTAGGAGGGGGTGTGTTATTTGGGCTAGGTTAGGTTGTTTTTAATTTTAATCAGGTCTGGACTTAAAAATATATTTTTTAAAGGGTTAAAAAATAAATAAAGGAAAATTAAATCCTTTTTGCAAGTCCGGACCTGATGAAAATTAAAAACCACCAGAAATCCAATAAAATACCCCATCCTAAACCACAGGAACCCCAAATCTGTCATAAGTATAATTTGTTTGTTTGGGGTTTGTTTTTTTGCATTTTCTTAACCCCTTCACTGCTGAGCCATTTCACCCCTGTGTGCTGAGCTCATTTTGACCGATTTGCCCTCATCATGTTTAAACACGTTTTGAAGTCACGTTTTATTATACGACCCAGACAAATTATATATCCTTTTTTTCGTCATACTCGGCAGATTCATAATGTAGTACGTCCTTGGTCCTTAAGGGGAATTTTCCCCAGGATGTGCTATGTATGTCAGTGGTCCTTAACCCTTTCACTGCGGAGGACATGCGGGGAACGACCTCATTGTCTCCCGCTATATGTGGGTGACGTTCCCCGCAAGTCCTCCGCTAGCGGGTGCCCATCGTGAGATACTTACCTCTCACTCCGGGGTCCCGCGGCATTCTGACTTCCTTGAAGTCAGACGCCGAATTTAAACCCCTTCCGATGTCAATGACATGCGTGATGACGTCATTTGCAGGCGACCCCCCCAGCAATGCCGGGAGATCGCCTGAAGGGATGGGGGGATCCGTTCAGATCCCTCTCCCTCCCGATCGGGAGGCGCTAGGAAAGAAAGACAGGCACCGCTTTGAAGGGCAGTGTCTGCCCTTTAAAGCGATGCCTGTCTTTAACCCCTTAAGTGCCAGATCGCAATGGCGGCTCCACCTCCAGGTCCCCCCTCGTCACCTGACGTCATTGTGCATGGCGTGATGATGTCAGTTAGCCGAGGAACCCCTAGCTGCCCTTGGATTTCCCAAGGAAATCACCTGGTGAAGATAGGGGGTTCCTTTGAACCCCCATAACTCCACCACCATGGCAGCTAGAGGGCCATGCATGATGTCATTTGAAAGGCCAGAGCATGGCCTTGCAAAGGATACCAAACATGACCATGTTAAAAGTAAGAACAAATAAATAATAATAATAATAATAAAAAAATAAATATTATTGCATTTTTTGTTATAATATACAGACGGGACATGACGTATACATATAATAATGATATATTATGAATCTTCCGAGTCTGCTGGAAAGAACGATATATAATATGTTTGGGTCATATGATAAAACATTGCTTAAAATCGCGTTTAAACATGATGAGCGAAAGCGGTAAAAATGAGCTCAGCACACAGACGTGAAATGGCTCAGCAGCGAAGGGGTTAAGAGGTTAAAAAAATTGCTGATTTTCCATTTCTTTTCAGAAAACAGCAGATAGAATTAAATTAAGTCCAAGGTTAGAATAAGGCTCCTTGTCTCTTACCTTTCTTTGTAATCTTGATAGTAAAGAGTAATTCTTCATTCTTTATTGAAGTCAGTGATTGCAACATTAAGTGACAAAAGTGTAAAGTATATACATAGAAAATTATTGATTGGCCATAAAATAACCTGTATTTTTAGCAATTCTGAGATAAGGGATTGATCATTGATATCGAACCAATACTCATATATGATGACTAGCAAACGTTAATATTTAGATTGGGTAGGTATCGGCAAATATATAACAATTCACCCAAATGATGTCTATAAATGAGTTATTAGATCATCCCCATATGTTTATCTATATATGTGTGTGATTATGCAATATTTTGGTTATCTTATTGAGTTTAGTGTTTTCAGTATAGCAGGTCAGAGCACGCAACGTCAACACTTCACAATTGCACAATCTCCCTCCTCTGCAACACAAAGCATACTTTTAAGGCTAGTGCGTCCGCACTTCCCAGCGTCCGTCGCAGCCAAGTGATGTTGCAACAGGCGCCGGTCACACGCTTGTGCAGTTCGTGCGCGCGCACTGAGCGTCCGCCTAGAGAATCGCTCCGTCGATTCGCTAGGAAGCGCGTCAACGGAGCTGCGAAGCGCGTCGACGGAGCTGCAGAGCTGAGCGCACAGAGTGGAAGGAACTCTCACGGATGTTCCTTCCACGCTCGTCTGCCCCGGAATTCGAATAGAATTTAGGAAACCAAAGCGATGCAAAGAAAATCACGAGTCGTTTTAAAAAGAAGCTTAGATCCAGGAAAATCTAGGGGCCACATTACATTGGTCGCGCTAAAATGAGGATGCTAGGGAGAAAAACATGTGCCTGTAGGTTTCTCCTTTGCACCCCTCTTTTAGCGCAATATTACACTGTAGGTGCTTAAAAACCTGCGTGCATTGTTACCGGGCGCTAAGCCCCGGGATGCGCGCGGCAGCGTTAAGCGCCGCCACGCGCATCCTCTCCATGGAGTTCATAGGACTCCATTGAGGCAGACGGCACCGGTCACATGACCTGTCAGATCTCTCCTCGCGAGATTTATTGAATAAAATTGCATAAAAATACAGCCAGTACGCGTTTCGCGAAGATTCGCTTCATCAGCTGGTGTATCTTCAAGTACAGTACTATGTATGTTTTGCTGTACCTCCAGCCAGGTCATCATTGCAGCATGTTCCGCTCCGTGTCTTTGTTTTTTGATCCCAAGGTGGATTTGTTTCTGGGGGAGCATAAATATGAGCCCACCAGTCTACCTCATGACTGAAAAGCAGCATGAGCAGTGATGGTTCGCTACACAGCAGCCTGTGGCTTCATTTTTGGATAGGACTCACCCTCACTAGAGGTGCCGTGACGCTGGCGGATGAGCTTATTCTCTTAATGGCCATTAATAGAAACCAAAGCCTCTAATTGTGTTTCACACGGTATAATGGGAATAAGCGCAGATGACATATATTTTTTTTTGTAGTTTAGATTATAGCCTGACGTGGCCTTTTAAATGATTAAAAAGGGGTTTGTGAGGATCCTGCCTTGTGAGACCTGAGCGGGTCCCACCGTAGAGCAGTCCACTAGTGCCGTTGCTCGTTCTCAGAACCCTCACGAAATACCTTTTTCTCACTATAAGTATAGAGGGTAATCCAGACGTGGACCCCTTGCTTGATGTGCCTAGAGGGGTGTCCGCTATATCCTCCTGACGAAGTCTAACAAGGCTGAAACGATCGTCGTGGGTTGCTGCACCTCTCGTTTTTTGTTTTTTTCAGGATTCTTTTTTCAGGAATCGTACCAGAGGATTGGAGAAACGCTGATGTATTCCCGATTTTCAAAAAAGGTTCAAAATGTCTGCCTGGGAATTATAGACCTGTGAGCTTAACATCTGAGGCTGGGAAAGTATTTGAGGGGTTACTAAGGGATAATATTCAGGAATTTATTGGGAGGTATAACGTAATTAGCAAAAATCAGCATGGTTTTATGAAGCACAGATCATGTCAGACTAACCTAATTGCGTTCTATGAAGAAGTGTCAGTATAGATCACGGGGTCGCAGCGGATGTGATTTACTTGGATTTTGCCAAAGCTTTCGACACAGTTTCACGCGAGAGAATACTGTTCAAATTAGGATAAATTGGTCTAGATGAAAATTCTTGTTCTTGGATAGAAAACTGGCTAAAAGATAGGGTACAGAGAGTGGTCATACATGGTAAATTTTCAAGATGGACACCAGTGGAAAGTGATGTCCCTCAGGAGTCTGATATAGGACCAATTCTATTCAATCTATTTATAAATGATCTTGAAATAGGCATCGACAGTCATGTGTCAGTGTTTGTAGATGACACAAAGCTAGGAAAGGTGATAAAATGTGGTCAGGTTATTACTTCACTGCAGATGGATTTGGATAGATTGGGGGACTGGGCACTTAAATGGTAGGTGAAATTTAAAGTACATAAATGCAAAGTTATGCACTTTGGAGTGAAGAACAAACAAGCAACTTATACCCTAAATTATTATAATTTTAAATAATACTGCACTATGACTAATCCTTTTCTTTTTCTAAGCTGAAAATAATTTACATTATAAGTAATACTAGACCTGTTTCTTTTCTTTTTTAAGCTAAATATAGATTTCATCATAAATAACTGTTCCTTATGATTAACCCTTTTCTTTTTCTGAGCTAAGTATAATGTTTATTTTAAATAACCGTGTATCATTCTCTTTTCTTTATAAGCCAAATATAATTTTCATCAGGAACAATACTATACTATGATGAATCCTCTTACTTTTTTTTAACTAAATACAACTTTCAAGGTATATAGTACTACACTATGTTTAGCCCCTTTCTTTTTCTAAGCTGAATATAATTTTCATTATAAATAATAGTACCCCTTCTTTTTTCTTTTTAAAGTGAAACAATCAATTTTATCTTAAATAATGCTACCTTATGATTAACACTTTATTTTCTAAGCTAAGCATTCATTTTAAATAATACTACATCATTATCTTTTCTTTTTAAGCTATGGTTTTCATCATAAATAATACTACACTATGATGATTTTTTTTCTTTGTTAAACAAAACATAGTTTTCATTATAAATATTAATACCCTATTATTAACACTTTTCTTTTTCTAAAGTAAATATAATTTACATAATAAATACTACACTATGATTAACCCTTTTTCCTAAGCTAAATATAATTTTCATTTTAAATAATACTACGTTATGCTTAACCCTTTTTTCCTTCCAGTATCTAAAAGGTCTGTGAGTGCCTGATGCATCAAGTACATACATCGAAATATATTACATACACTTTTCATAGTATGTCAGCACTTAGGGAAAAATTAGCGCTTCGTCCCCTTAGCATCCTGGTTTCCCCAACAGATTGCGGGGCAGGCGTTGAGTCCGGCAGCCTGCCCCTTAGCGATTGCTAAGCTCACGGATGCTGGGGCAGGGCTCCAGCACTGTCCCCAGCTTCCCCTCCATGGCGTCCATAGGACTTCATGGAGGATCATGCTGCCGGGTCACATGACCAGCAGGATCTCGCCTCTCGCGAGATCCAGCTGGTCGGCGGAGTGATCGCGGAGGGAGACAGGGGATTTTCTTTCCCCAGTCTCCCTCTGCTCCCGGCAGCCAGAAGCAGCGGATTGGGCCACCGTTCTCACCACGGGATGAAAGGTGAGTATGTGATTTTTTGGGGTGGTTTGAGCTGCAGGTAATGGATTCTGCAGCAGCGCATAATTACCTGTTAGTGATTCGAAGGTGATCTGGTCGCAGCGCTATGACCTCCTTCAAGCTAGCACTAACCCTGATGCTAGTTTTAGCTTGAAGGAAGTGATAGAGTCCTTTGAATACACGCCAAGTATCCACTGAGTATTCTTGCTCCCTAGCATTGCGCCATCACCAGGTCTGATGATTGTTACACCATATGCATGCAAATTACAACATGATTGCAAGAAAGTAATTAATTTGGAGTATAAACCGACACAATATCTGTTTTAGAGAGGTCTCCTAAGAACTCGTGAGTTATAGGACAGTTTTAAGGATACATACAGGGTTATTCAAAGAGAATCGAAAAGTCACCGCACGTTCGGTGACTTTTCGTTCTCTTCAATTCGGTGCGATTTGGCGATCCCATTTCAGCGACCCTGCGGTGTATTCAGCAAGCTCCACAGGGCCGTCGAAGTGCAGGGAAAAGCCGCCACAAACCCGACGAACACTCACAGCAAAACCCAGAGAATGCACACCGAAACCCGCAAAAACATCTGGATTAACCCCGCCAGACACAGCGCAGAGCAGCCGCCGGGAAAACCTGACACCGCAGACATTCGTGAAAAAAACAGTTCGCTTGAGTGTTTGAAAAGTGAAACGCTGTTTGCAAAGAAACTACTGAGACAAAATGTCTGAAATTTACATATAAGATCCAATGAATGATATTAAAAAGGGCTGTTACAGAAAAAAGAAAAGACGATAAAAAAAAATACGGAAAAAACGTTTCGCCAAAAAATCCCGAAAAATGCATAAAAGATCCTAAAAAATATCTATAAATAAAGAGACTTTTTACTGCAGAATATTATAATCAACGGTTTATTAGATATTGGATTAAAACAGGAATATTTTTAACATTGAAGCCTATGGGATTCTGTTGAATAAACCTGCCGAATTAAACCACCGAACAGCAGGGCATTAGGGGAACCTTTCACTGCTGTTTTTTGTTCTCTGAATAGACAAAGCATTGCTTCTCTATGGGGATTCACTGCCCTCGAACAGGCACCGAACAGGCACCGTATGTGCAGACAATTCGCCAACATTTGGCGAACTGCCTGCTCTCTGAATAGCCGAATGGCCAGGAAAGGTAACGTATGCTGAATTTCACTGTTCGGTTGCCTTTCGGCAGCCATTCGGATCGCTTTGAATAACCCTGATGGTGACATTCTTTCGGTTCCCGCCACATATGCTCAAGGTCCATCAGTTATATCAGCGTTTCCTCCTTGTAAAAGTTACAGGTTTCTTAAACATGTAAAAGAGAGCAGGTGGAGGTAGAAGGTTATCAAATCCAAGCATTACCATTTCCTGCAATTACTTTGAAGAACAAAGGCGGCTTATGCTTTGCCAAGCTGCAGTTTTGTGAGACACGGAATGCTCTTGTGACTGTGACCAATATAATCCTCTGGCAGCTTCACATACAGAGATAAAAAAATTACAGCCAGAGTTAATCATTGATATTTAAGTAAACGCTAACCTTAAATGAATCACATTTGGCAGCAGCAGAGGATGAAAGGCTCCACGGAGATGATAAAAATGTTGATAATTCTTACAACTTGCCTTTTGTTGTGGGTGTTTTGTTTTATTTTTCTGGCCTTTTGTCAATGGACGTGATTTTTTATTTATTTTTTGAATGAAGGTTCTTGTATAGAAAAGACTCACTTTCAGTTTGTTGTGGGTGTTTTGTTTTATTTTTCTGGCCTTTTGTCAATAGACGTGATTTTTTTTTTCTTTTGAGTGAAGGTTCTTGTATAGAAAAGACTCACTTTCAGTGAGGGGTGAAACTCCAAAGAGTTCTCACAGTCATGTGCATCTGGCTTTTTTGTTTATATGACACCTTGTGATATGATATTTATGTTCCGCAATGTCCTTTTCTGGTGTTTCTGAACTCATTGCTCAATGATTCCGCGTTTAAAGGGACCCTGCATACCTAGGCAGCTTCCACGTAAAATCCAATTAAGGCTAGGGTCAGACGAACGCATTTTCACGTTGTCTGTGAAAAAGTGCATTCGAACGAATGGACGCATTTTTTCACAGAGTACGCGATAGCGGTCATACGATGCGCATTTGCATCCGTGATTTTGTACGGATCATCAATAAAACACTTTGTGCATCTGGACGTTATGTTGGCCGGACATTAGCAGTGTCTGACATCTCCAAATCACGCACACACGCCTCTAGCGGACGCAGCGCACTCTGTACAACCGTACTAGAGGTTTGACGTTCTCGACAAAATGCGTTCGTTTTCCACTTGCGTTGCGCAGCCGGACATTTGTGCGACCGTACTTCGTATATTGGCCGTCATTGCCTGGCACTTGCTGCTACTACGGCCGTGATTAAGTGCGCCTGCACGCGCGTTCGCACTGCGCTCGTCTGACCCCAGCCTTAGGGATGCACTATACTCTGTTTGAAACTATTTATTTATTTATTTATTTTATTTATAAAGTATTTTACCAGGAAGGATACATCGAGATTTCTCTCGTTTTCAGTATGTCCTGGGTTCAAGAACATTGAATTGTTACAGAAATACAAAATAGTAAATAAAATGCAAGATATTAACACAAAACCAAATATACAGATTAACAGAAAAATAAATATGTAGGAAATAAAGTCATTATGTTACATGTTTACAGGTGCATTTTGTATATAGTCACTATGTTACATGTTTATAAGTGCATTCTGTATATAGTCACTATGTTACATGTTTACAGGTGCATTCTGTATATAGTCACTATGTTACATGTTTACAGGTGCATTCTGTATATAGTTACTATGTTACATGTTTATAAGTGCATTCTGTATATAGTCACTATGTTACATGTTTACAGGTGCATTCTGTATATAGTCACTATGTTACATGTTTACAGGTGCATTCTGTATATAGTCACTATGTTACATGTTTACAGGTGCATTCTGTATATAGTCACTATGTTACACGTTTACAGGTGCATTCTGTATATAGTCACTATGTTACATGTTTATAAGTGCATTCTGTATATAGTCACTGTGTTACATGTTTACAGGTGCATTCTGTATATAGTCACTATGTTACATGTTTACAGGTGCATTCTGTATATAGTCACTATGTTACATGTTTACAGGTGCATTCTGTATGTAGTCACTCAGGGTTATTCAAAGAGGTCCGAATTGCTTGAGAAAGGTAACTGAACGCTGAAAATCAGCGTTCGGTTACCTTTCCTGGCCATTCGGCTATCCAGAGAGCAGGCAATTCGCCAAATCCTGGCGAATTGCCAAAACATACGGTGCCTGTTCCAGGGCAGTGAAAACCCCATAGAGAAGCAATGCTTCGTCTATTCAGAGAACACAAACCAGCAGTGAAAGGTTCCCCTAATGCCCTGCCATTCGGTGGTTTCATTCGACAAGTTTATTCAGGAGAATCCCATAGGCTTCAATGTTAAAAATATTCCCGTTTTAATTCAATATCTAATAAACCGTTCATTATAAAATTCTGCAGTAAAGAGTCTCTTTATTTATAGATTTTTTAGGATATTTTAAGCATTTTTCTGAATTTTGTTTTTTTTAAAAGTCCGATTTTTTTTTTTTGGATTTTTTTTTAAGTTTACTTATTTTTTCTGTAACAGCCCTTTTTATTATCATTCCCTGGACCTCCTGTGTAAATTTCAGACATTTTCGCTCAGTAGTTTCTTTGCAAACAGCGTTTCACTTTCACACATTCACACAAACTATTTTGCTAATTTATTCACTGCCTCGTCTGCGGTCTCGGCTGCTTCGGCTGTGTGTGATTGGCTCCTGCTCGGGCTTTTTCCGTGGTTTTCGGCAGGTTAATCCAGATGTTTTTGGGGGTTTTCGGCGTGCATTCGCTGAGTTTTGCGGTTAGTTTTCGTCGGGTTTGCGGCAGCTTTTCCCTGCAATTCGGGGACCCTGTGGTGCTTGCTGAATACACCGCAGGGTCACCGAAATGGGATCAGCAAAAGGAACCGAATTGAAGAGAACGAAAAGTCACCGAGCGTGCGGTGACTTTTCGTATCTCTTTGAATAACCCTGACTGTGTTACATGTTTACAGGTGCATTCTGTATATAGTCACTATGTTACATGTGCATTCTGTATATAGTCACTATGTTACATGTTTACAGGTGCATTCTGTATATAGTCACTATGTTACATGTGCATTCTGTATATAGTCACTATGTTACATGTTTACAGGTGCATTCTGTATATAGACACTATGTTACATGTTTACAGGTGCATTCTGTATATAGTCACTATGTTACATGTTTACAGGTGCATTCTGTATATAGTCACTATGTTACATGTTACAGGTGCATTCTGTATATAGTCACTATGTACATGTTTACAGGTGCATTCTGTATATAGTCACTATGTTACATGTTTACAGGTGCATTCTGTATACACTGTGTTACATGTTTACAGGTGCATTCTGTATATAGTCACTGTGTTACATGTTTACAGGTGCATTCTGTATATAGTCACTATGTTACATGTTTACAGGCGCATTCTGTATATAGTCACTATGTTACATGTTTACAGGTGCATTCTGTATATAGTCACTGTGTTACATGTTTACAGGTGCATTCTGTATATAGTCACTGTGTTACATGTTTACAGGTGCATTCTGTATATATAGTCACTATGTTACATGTTTACAGGCGCATTCTGTATATAGTCACTATCAGGGTTATCCAAAGAGATTCGAAAAGTCACCGCACGTTCGGTGACTTTTCGTTCTCTTCAATTCGGTTCCTTTTGCCGATCCCATTTCGATGACCCTGCGGTGTATTCAGCAAGTACCACAGGGTCCCCGAATTGCAGGGAAATGCTACCGCAAACCTGACGAAAAGTAACTGCAAAACCTGCTGAATGCACACCGAAAACCAGCAAAAACATCTGCATTAACCCGTCGAAGACCCCGGAAAAACCCGAGCAGGAGCCGATCACACGCAGCGAAGCCGCCGGAAAAAGCCGAGAAAAAGCCGACATAATAAATTAGCAAAACAGTTTGTATGAATGTGTGAAAGTGAAAAGCTGTTTGCAAAGAAACTACTGAGCGAAAATGTCGGAAATTTGCATATGAGGTCCAATGAATGATAATAAAGAGGGCTGTTACAGAAAAAATAAGTAAACTTGAAAAAAAATCGGACTTTTAAAAGAAAAAAAAAATTCTGAAAAATGATTAAAATATCCTAAAAAATCTATAAATAAAGAGACTCTTTACTGCAGAATTTTATAATGAACGGTTTATTAGATATTAAATTAAAACGGGAATATTTTTAACATTGAAGCCTATGGGATTCTCCTGAATTAACTTGCCGAATTAACCCTTTCGCTGCTGAGCCTTTTCCCACCTTTGTGCTGAGCTAATTTTTACCGGTTTCGCTCATCATGTTTAACCGCGTTTTGAAGGCTTATTTTAATATATGACCCAGACATATTATATATCGTTCTTTCCAGCAGACTCAACAGATTCATAATATGTTATTATTATATGTATACGTCATGACCTGTCTGTATATTATAACAAAAAATGCAATAAAATTTGAATTTTCAATAATTTACAATGTGTAAAGGTTTTTTTTCACATTTTAACATGCGATCGTTTGCGGTTATATTTTCTATGGGGTGCACTTGTTAAAAAAATTAGAAATGAGGAATCGTTACTTTTTTTGGGGGAAAATTACGTGTTTTTTAGCAAACACCCCCCATAGAAAAAATCGTTAGTGCAGCATCATTGTTCACATTATAATTGAAATGGGAACAATATTGTTGCACTAATAAAACGAAAAAAACCAAAAATCTTTTTTAATTTTTTTTTTTTTTTACATTTTACATGGTCATGTTTGGTATCATTGGAAAGGCCACGCTCTGGCCGTTCCAATGATAGAAAACATTAACCCCTAGCTGTCACGGATCGGGAGATAGGGGGTTCATTGGAACCCCCTATCTCCACTATAGGTGGCAGCAAGGGGTTAATTTCAAAACTGGCGCCATCGCGCTCTGCGCGATGACGCCAGTCATTAGGGGGATATCCCGGAAGCTTGGCCGACATCCAGATGTCGGCCAGCTCCGGGAGGGGGCCGCGATACGACGCATGTTAGCGCCATATCGCGATCCAGCCCCCTAGGGGTTAAAGACAGCCGCCGCTTGGAAGGACAGGCTGTGCCCTTCCAGGCAGTGCCTGTCTTTAATCGCTGGCCGCGGGGAAGGGGAGGGGGAGAGGTCCGAAGGACCTCCCCCCTCCCCTTCAGGCACCTTCCTGCAATGGCGGGGGGTGCCTGAAATAGACGTCATCGCGCATGCGCGATGACGCCTATCATGCCCGCCGGGGTCCCAGAAGCTGGGCTGACATCGATGATGTCAGCCCGCACCGGGGGGCCGCGCGATCGGCCGGAATACCGGCCGATCACGGCTGCAAAGGGAGGACACGCTCAGCGCGTCCTCCGCAGCGAAGTAGCAAAGCGGGTGGACTCGCTGAGCGCGTCCACCGCATTGAAAGGGTTAAACCACCGAATGGCAGGGCATTTTGGGAACCTTTCACAGCTGGTTTGTGTTCTCTGAATAGCCGAAGCATTGCTTCTCTATGGGGATTTCACTGCCCTCGAACAGGCACCAAACAGTCACCGTATGTGCAGGCAATTCGCCAGGATTTGGCGAATTGCCTGCTCTCTGGATAGCCGAATGGCCAGGAAAGGTAACCGAACGCTGATTTTCAGCGTCCGGTTACCTTTCTCAAGCAATTCCGATCTCTTTGGATAACCCTGTATGTTACATGTTTACAGGTACATTCTGTATATAGTCACTATGTTACATGTTTACAGGTGCATTCTGTATATAGTCACTATGTTACACGTTTACAGGCGCATTCTGTATATAGTCACTATGTTACACGTTTACAGGTGCATTCTGTATATAGTCACTATGTTACATGTTTACAGGTGCATTCTGTATATAGTCACTGTGTTACATGTTTACAGGTGCATTCTGTATATAGTCACTGTGTTACATGTTTACAGGTGCATTCTGTATATAGTCACTATGTTACATGTTTACAGGTGCATTCTGTATATAGTCACTGTGTTACATGTTTACAGGTGCATTCTGTATATAGTCACTATGTTACATGTTTACAGGTGCATTCTGTATATAGTCACTGTGTTACATGTTTACAGGTGCATTACGTATTGAGGTATATACTCTACTCTGTTTGTGTCTGTTTGTGTGTTTAATATATTTAAATTAAAGTAAAAGGTTTTTTTCAATTAACGTTTCATACTTTTCGGCTGGTGCAAGCGACAGCAGAGGCAATAATGCATATTTTCACCCCTAAATAGCATGTTTTGCAGGTACGTTTGTTCAGGATAGGAGTAGTGTGAGTGTTTGGGGTGAGCGTGTATAACTATTGTTGTACAGTATGTGAGTGTGGCTGTCTGCCTGGGTGCAGTGGAAGTTTATAGGTTTGTATGTGCATTTCAGGATTGTGTGCCTTGTAGAATGGGAAGAATATATACGACTGATTAAGATGGACGTGTGTGTGTGTGCTTATGAGTGTAATGAGTCTGTGTGTGTAATGGGAGTGTGTGGGATGGGAGTAAGGCTGGGTTCACATCTGAGCGTATCTCATATGTGCGTTTTACGCGCGTTTTTGTCAGGCGATTTATGAGCGTACTACCTGGTGTTTTTGACAATTAGAAACGTGCGTCGTTCGCGCGTTTTTTTGATTGACTACGGAGGCGTCCAATGAAATATACTTCAGAGGCATCCAATGAAAAAGACTTAATGCCTTTTGTGCCTGTTGCCATGTGCGAAACGTGCTTTCATATGCGCTTTTTTGATAACGAAAACCCGCAAACGCCCATTTCAGCACGTTCACTTTGAAGTCTATGGCCGCAAAAACGCGCTGTAATATGCCCCAAAGAAGCTCCTGTACTTCTTTGGGCATAGGGCGTTTTACAGCAGGTTCCTACACGCTGTAATACGCCCAGGTGGGAACCAGGCCCATAGGAAATAATGGGATTTCAGTGTTTGAGCGCTTTACAGCGCGTAGGAACGTGCTGTAAAACGCCCAGGTGTGAACCAGGCCTAAGTGTGTTTGGACAGAATGCGAGTATCAGGGTTATTCAAAGAGAATCGAAAAGTCACCATACGTTCGGTGACTTTTTGTTCCCTGCACTTCGGCGATCCTATTTCGCCGACCCTGCGGTGTATTCAGCAAGCACCGCAGGGCCCCCGTAGTGCAGCGAAAACCCGCCGCAAACCCGCCGCACACTCTCCGCAAACCCACCGAACACTCACCAAAACCCACAGAAACAGCTGGATTAACCCCGCCGAACACGCCAGAGAAACCTGACTAGCCACCGATCACAGCGCAGAGCAGCCGCTGGAAGAAGCCGACACGCAGACGAACGAGGTGAAGAAAAAAACAAAACAGTATGCTTGAAAGTTTGAAAAGTGAAACGCTGTTTGCAAAAAACTACAGAACGAAAATGGCTGAAATTTACATATACAGGGTTATTCAGAGAGCGTGAAAAGCTGGAGAATGACTGGAGAATGAAAAATTCTAGGTCAAAAGAGCCAAACCAGAAAAATTCGCCCTTTCATCTCATTTTCCAAATCGGCTATTTTGACCTAGAATTTTTCATTCTCCAGTCATTCTCCTGCTTTTCACCGCTCTCTGAATAACCCTGATAAGATCCAATGAATGATAATAAAAAGGGCTGTTACAGAAAAGAGAAAAAACGATTTAAAAAAAAACGGAAGAAAATGTTTGCAAAAAAATGCCTAAAAGATCTAAAAATAAAATGACTTTTTATTGCAGAATAAAATAATAAACTGTTTATTAGATATTGGATTAAAACGGGAATATTTTTAACATTGAAGCCTATGGGATACGCCTGAATAAACCTGTAGAATGAAACCACCGACCAGCAGGGCATTTCGGTAACTTATCCCTGCTGTTCGGTGTCTCTGAATAGACGAAGCATTGCTTCTCTCTCTATGGGGATTAGGGATGAGCGGAACGCCCCCGTGTTCGGTTTGACTTTCGAACTCCAACAATTTCAAGAGTTCGAACTCGAACCGAACTCAATACAAGTCAATGGGACCCGAACGTTCGGTTTTTAGAGTGCCCTCCAAGAGGGCATATATGCTAGATAATTGCCATAAAAGGTGTATGGGGTCCGGGTAGTGCCCTGGGGTACAGAAAACAAGGACAAAAAGTAAAAAAAAACATTTTTAAAGGAACAGTGAGTTTTTCAGGAAATAAAGGTAAAGTATAATAACAAAAATTCCTTCAAATATCGTGCCTAGGAGGTCCCCATAACCTGCCCGTGAAGTGGTGGATTTGTCGGATGTATAGAAACATTTAAAAACAAAACAATTACATTTCAAATGACGGTAAATGGTTTTCCTTTAATCTATTCATGAACAACTGCTTGGGGAAGCAGCCTGTATGAAAAAAGGAGACGTTTTAAGACACGCAGAACAAGTTTAGTGATTTTTTTTTGGCTAAATTATGGTGAAAATTATGCAGGCTTTTGGATGAAATTAACAATAGGTGCTTTAAAATTGGGCCTTTAGTGTCGGCAACAGTGCCGTCACACCGTAACCCCTCTCTGGTATTGTGGAAGAGTACATGGTTGGACCCTGCGGTCAAATATTAAAATGATATGAATCTGGTACAGGCGTCATTGCACCCAAATATTTTGCCTTTTTGTGGCAGCAAGTGCCTTCACACCGTAACCCCTCTGTGGTATTGTGGAAGAGTGCAGTGGTGGACCCTGCGGTCCAATATTAAAATTATATGAATCTGCTATAGGCGTCAGTGGCAGTGCACCCAAATATTGTGCCTTTGGTGACAGCAAGTGCCTTCACACCGTCCGTAACCCCTCTGAGGTATTGTGGAAGAGTGCAGTGGGGGAGGTTTTGGTAATGCAGAAGAGATCCCCGATTTATTCAGTTACATCAGCAGCTATAACAAAACCGGGTCAGCAATGTTTAGGCACTTATACTGCGCTACTGTATATGGTGAGAATCGGCGCACACCAGTAGCAACAGGAAGCAAACAGAAAAGGCAGGGAATACACAGAGATTATACACAATAGTACAATAGTACAATACACAATAGTCAAATGGCAGGCAAAGTCGGCAACAGATCGGGTCCTCAGAACAAGCAGGGTCAGTAACAAGTATACAGACAGATTCGGTAAGCTAGCGATGCGGGATAAAGGCTGAGACACACTGAGCATGTAGCGACACACAGCGTGGCGTGGCGAAGAGAAGCAAACATTTTGCAGGCTTGACTTCACTCCGCTCCGCCTCGCAGCGTGTCTACACTGCATTACGTTTGCTTCTCACCGCACTGGACAGGAATCCACTAACTAAATTAAAATGTACACACAAAACCGTTTTATTTTCACAAAGCACATGTTATATAGGCCAAAAAAGTTTCTACTGAATAAAATACATCAAAAATTACTGTTAATTTAATAGGAATAGTATAAAAATATAAAAAAAAGGTAACCCCTGATCATATATATTATAGGGACACGGAGCACTGTGTATAGAGTAGGGATGCATTGATACCAGACACAGACATATACGTATATATCAACACGCAGACCTATATATACGTATATATCAACATGCAGATAAATATATACACCCACCCTCAGACCATACAGTTGTGTTCAAAATTATTCAACCCCCAATGCTGTAAAGGGTTTTAGGGAATTTAGTGTACATTTGTAATTGTATTCAGAATGAAATCCTACAAGGACTTTTTAAAGAACCATATGCAACTAAAATGACATCAATTGGTTTTGTAATACAGTAGTAAATGTTTCTTTTGTGAATTCTTCATTGACACAATTATTCAACCCCTTAAAGACTACCACTCTGAAGAACAGAGGTTCATTCAAGTGTTTTCAATCAGGTATTGAAAACACCTGTGGATGTCACGGAGCAGCAATAAAGCATAATAAGCACCAATTAGGCAGCTTTAAAATGACTGTGATACTCAGCTCCTTCTAGACATTTACTGGTGTGGTTACAAACATGGTGAAGTCAAGAGAATGGTCCAGGAAGACAAGAGAAGAGGTGATTACTCTTCACAGGAAGGGCAATGGCTATAAGAAGATTGCAAAGATGTTAAACATACCAAGAGAGACCATAGGAAGCATCATTCGCAAATTCAAGGCAAAGGGCACTGTTGAAACGCTACCTGGTCGTGGCAGAAAGAAGATGCTGACTTCGACTGCTGTGCGCTACCTGAAGCGTAGAGTGGAGAAAAGTCCCCGTGTGACTGCTGAGGAACTGAGAAAAGATTTGTCAGATGTGGGTACTGAAGTTTCAGCTCAGACAATACGGCGCACACTGCGTAATGAAGGCCTCCATGCCAGAGCTCCCAGGCGCACCCCCTTGCTGTCTCCAAAGAATAAGAAGAGTCGACTGCAGTATGCCAAAAGTCATGTGGACAAAGCACAGAAGTTTTGGGATAGTGTTCTGTGGACTGACGAAACAAAATTAGAACTGTTTGGGCCCATGGATCAACGCTATGTTTGGAGGAGGAAGAACAAGGCCTATGAAGAAAAGAACACCTTGCCTACTGTGAAGAATGGCGGGGGGTCAATCATGCTTTGGGGCTGTTTTGCTTCTGCAGGTACAGGGAAGCTTCAGCGTGTGCAAGGTACCATGAATTCTCTTCAGTACCAGGAGATATTGGATGACAATGTGATGCAGTCCGTCACAAACCTGAGGCTTGGGAGACGTTGGACCTTTCAACAGGACAATGATCCCAAGCATACCTCCAAGTCCACTAGAGCATGGTTGCAGATTAAAGGCTGGAACATTTTGGAGTGGCCATCGCAGTCACCTGACTTAAATCTGATTGAGAACCTCTGGTGGGACTTAAAGAAAGCAGTTGCAGTGCGCAAGCCTAAGAATGTGACTGAACTGGAGGCTTTTGCCCATGACGAATGGGCGAAGATACCCGTAGATCGCTGCAAGACACTTGTGTCAAGCTGTGCTTCACGTTTAAAAGCTGTTATAACTGTAAAAGGATGTTGTACTAAGTACTAAGATTGAATGTCACTTGGGGGTTGAATAAAACTGATAATGATGTGAGCACAGAAAAGACATTTGTGTTATTTCATTATAAATGTTATGTTATATTTGTCTGACCTACACGTGCCTCTTTGATTTAATTGTAAGCAAGATGACTGCATGATCAAAATCAATGTCAAACTGGCCAAAACACTCAATTTCAGTGGGGGTTGAATAATTTTGAACACAACTGTATATACACATACGCACATGGGAGGGTGACATGTGGACAATCTCAACTAAATGTGCGCTCCTCCCCAATAAGCTGATCCCTCTGGAAGAGGGAATAATAAATATTATTCTCTGCTCTATCGGGTTCAACATTTGTTCTGGAGGGATCAGCCAAATGGGGGGGGGAGTTAATTGCCAAAATGTGTGTGTAATACAAGTCAGGATATATATATATATATCATACCTGCCCTTACCTTCCCCTATAAATTTGCTAAAAATATACACACAAAGAAAACAAACCACTGCCTGAGACCCCGCGCAGCCCACATGCCACCCCCCTCTGCCTGGCTGAATGTATCTAATATGTATAATTAAATAAATTCAGCCAGGTAGAGAAAGAAAAAAAAGGTTTTATTTTATGTTCCCGGGGACATTTAAAAATGTCCTCGGATTTTATTTTTTTTAGAAATGTGTCACCTTACCTTAGCCTGGTGGTCAGTGGGGGGCTCCCTGGATCCTGGTTGTGGGGGGGTCTGCCGTGGCCGCAGGTGCAGTGGCTCCCTCCCTGCGCCGCCTGTCTCTGCCACATGCACCCGGGCGGCTAGCCCGCACAGTCGCAGCTCTGTCATCCGGCGGCCACATGCTCCTCAAGGGGATCCTTGGAAGGCCCCGGCAGGCTGCCCTCTATAGTGCCTGATTAGAGGACCGTGTCTGCCTGATGTTTTAGTAACAAGAATGTTTTATCCCATAGGCCTCAATGTTAAAAATATTCCCGTTTTAATTCAATATCTTATAAACCGTTGCTTATAATATTCTGCAGTAAAGAGTCTCTTTATTTCTAGATTTTTTTGTATTTTTTTAAGCATTTTTTTATACTTTTTTCAACAAAAAAAATCGAACTTTTGACGAACTTCCCAAAAAAGTTCAGAGTTCGCGAACTTTCAAACAGCCGATGTTCGATTCGAACTCCGAACAGATCCGAACCGAACGCTCATCCCTATGGGGATTTCACTGCCTTCGAACAGGCACCGTATGTGCAGGCAGTTCACCAGTATTTGGAAAATTACCTTCTCTCTGAATAGTCGAATGGCCCCGAAATGGCACCATACTATGAATTTCAGTGTCTGGCTACATTTCGGGGCCAGATCAACTCACTTTGAATAACCCTGTATGTGTGGCTGTCTGGATGGGAGTATGTGTGGCTGTGTGGGACAGGAGTGTATGTGTGGCTCTGTTGAATGGGAGTACGGTATGTTTGTGGCTTTGTGGAGTGAGAGTATGTGTGATTGGGCACAATGGAAGCATGAATGGTTGCTTTGTGTCTCATGAAAGTCTAAAAACATGGATGGCATTTGCAAGGCTGACTCCAAACTAGACCTTGGACTGCAGGGTATCTAGTTTATCAATCTTTGTCAAGCTTGACAAAGACCCATCTGGTCATTGCTGGGTCCTTACATAAAGATGGATTAAAACCTGTGTAATTCTAAAACTTTTGGAGTTGAGGAATCCTTTATTTCAATTAACTTAAGCAACTAGAATAATGATGAAGAGTCAGCCAAGGACTGTTGGACCCCAAACCATCCAGAGACGTGATCCCCTCCTAACCCCAAATGGAATAAAATCCAGGACTCGTGACCTAACTTTACTACATAGAAACATGGAACACAAACAAGGGAGCAATGTAGTAATGAACTCAGGATCACCACAAGAATACCTTAACTAGGCCAAATAATAAACACAAGAAAAGAAAAACAAGAAAGGTGTGTCAAAAACTTAACTAATGTGAAAAATAAACTCTGCAAACTAATAAAAGATGCTGAGGGGCCCATCCACTCCCACTATACATGGACTCCCAATATACACAACTACTAGACCCCAACAATGGATGAGAGGTTGCCGAGTACATTAGCTGCACAAATGTAGCACCAAACACTGCTGCGTGTCCACAGTGTTAAATTATAACCTTAAGCAAACAAAAAAAAATTTCCCATTATAATTACCATATATGGAACGCCATAAACCTTTTTCAAGTTTCTTCCTATATAACAAAAAGAAAGGACGCACGCATGCCATGGCTGAGACAGTAAAACCAGCCACACACAAGATACCTGCAATATGTCTGCCTTTCTTTGTAGACAAACCAATTTATTAGAGTTCAAAGAACTTATAGCCAATCAACATACAGATATATTTCTACGTCAGAGCTTAACCAACAGTGAGGCATAAGCACTTATTACCATATATGGTTCACAAGAAATCTTTTTCCTATCTTCCCACTTTTGCGCACATTTGCTGCACTGAACATGACAGGAAATCGGCCACAGACCATATCCTATAGAAGGAACAACTGTCTATTAGTGATGGGCCGAACACCCCCGTGTTCGGTTCACATTCAAACATGAACATTTGAAAAAGTTCGAATTCGAACGCGAACACGATTCGAACTCAATGCAAGTCAATGGGACTCGAACGTTCGATTTTTAGAGTGCCCTCCAAGAGGGCAAATATGCAAGATATTTGCCATAAAAGGTATATGGAGGTCCGGGTAGTGTCCTGGGGGACAGGAAACAAGGACAAAAAGTTCTAAAAAAAGCATTTTTTTGTGAGATGAAATAAGGGTTAAAAATAAAAACGAAAAATTCCTTCAAATATCGTGCCTTGGAGGTCCCCATAACCTGCCCGTGAAGTGACGGATTTGTAGGATTTATAGAAACATTTCAAATTACGGTAAATGGTTTTCCTTTAATCTATTCATAAACAACTGCTTGAGGCGGCAGCCTGTATGAAAAGAGGAGATGTTTTAGGACACGCAGAACAAGTTTAGTGATTTTTTGGCTAAATTAGGGTGAAGCTTATGCAGGCTAATTTTTACCACTTTTGCTCATGTTTAAACGCGATTTGTTTGAAGCCATGGGAAATGTTTGAGCAACGACGAGTGGGAAAAAATATGATCTTAACGCAAACGTTAACGCTCACTTGCATGAGCATTAACATTTGCTGCGGCGTTCACTGCATATTTGTAACGATTCCCCAGGACAGACCAGATAGGATCCCTGGTAACAGAGCTCTAACCCTCCGATCCTTAGGATGGTCGGGACTCGGGATCACTAAACCTAACCTCCTAGCAGCCACACAGGCCTGGGAGACAGCACCAACAATATACACCACAGACTGAGATCAATATATGTTTGTACTGCGCTATAGTATATGGCAGCATGGGAGCGCACCAGCAGTAACAAGCAGCAGAATATACCATACAGGGGCGCAAAGCGAGAGTAGTTGTTATAACAAAACCGGGTCAGCAACGTTTAGGCACTTGTACTGCTCTACTGTATATGGTGAGAATCGGCGCATACCAGTAGCAACAGGAGGCAAACAGAACAGGCAGGGAGAACACAGAGAGAATAGTCAAATGGCAGGCAAATTCGGCAACAGATCGGGTCCTCAAAACAAGCAGGGTAAGTAACAAGTATACAAACTGATTCGGTAATCTTGCGACGCGGAAATGAAACTCCACGGCAAGGCGAGGTGTAAGCGCTCGCTCCTGATTTAAAGGTCCCGGCGGCACCGCGTCATGACGCTGCGCCCTGCCCCTAATCACTCACAGCTGCACCGGGTGCCTCCGGAGCTCAAGGCATTCGGACAGCTGGCGGCACCATGCATCCGGGGGCCCCCCGATCGCCTCCCGGGGCCCTGGATGTCACAATATTACAATCCAAACGCAAACGGGTTAAGTAACCAAATTTGTAAGAAGAAGAATTAATGCAGCATATGAATCCTCACACTGCCGCGCAGCACCTCTACAGTCTGACGCTAGCTTTAACCGGCGCGCTGTGTGCAGCTTCTGAGAAGATACGCTATTAGTGTAGCGAGGAAGCCGGCTGCGCATTTTGCATCGCTCCCTCTACAATAATAGCGTATCTTCTCAGAAGCTGCGCACAGCGCGCCGGTGTATGCAGCATCTAACAGCGTGGGAGACGGGAGGCTGCACTTGTTGGTGGATCCAGGAATCAGGTGAGTATTAGAAAGAAAGAAAAAAAAGGTTTTATTTTATGTTCCTTGGGACATTTAAAAATGTCCCCGGATTTAACTTTTTTTAGAAATGTGTCGCCTTACCTTAGCCTGGTGGTCAGTCAGTGGGGGCTCCCTGGATCCTGGTTGTGGGGGGGTCTGCCATGGCCACAGGTGCAGTGGCTCCCTCCCTGCGCCACCTGTCTCTGCCACATGCACCCGGCCGGCCTGCCCACATTGTCGCAGCTCTGTCATCTGGCAGCCGCATGCTCCTCAAGGGATCCTTGGGAGGCCCCGGTGGGCTGCCCTCTACAGTGCCTGATTAGAGGGCCTCGTCTGCCTGATGTTTTAGGAACAAGAGTGTTTTATCCCATAGGCTTCAATGTTAAAAATATTTCCATTTTAATTCATTATCTAATAAACTGTTGCTTATAACATTCTGCAGTAAAGAGCCTCTTTATTTTTAGATTTTTTTAGGATTTTTTAAGCATTTTTTTAAAAAGATTCAAAATATCTTTCTTTTTCGAACTTTTTGCGAATGACCTGAAAAGTTCGAAGTTTGCGAACTTTCGAACGGCCAATGTTCGATGCGAACTCATGTTCGCATCGAACCGCCAGCCCATCCCTACTGTCTATATGCAGAATTGACACTTAGAAAAGAAGGGGGAAACGTCACAGCACCTTTTATTAGAACAGGCTATTCACACTAATGCATATTGAAATATGATACGTATTTCAATCACAGGAAATTTATATTCATACAGAAAATTAAAATCTAACACACAGTGATTCAGTATGTTTTAATTTCAGCATCATTTTTTATTTTAAGCGTCGTTCCTGGTCAGAGAGGTGACCAAGTTCTGGACCCATTGGCATATCCTGGAGAGATATGAGAGCGCCAGTGTTCTTACCGGTATACTAATTGAACCCTCAGTCATGTCAATGGAGGATTCAAACTTGTAGAAGCTCGGTCAACTAGTTGGGTCGACAGATCCTCCTTTTAACTTGTCAAATTACAAGATGATTGACAAGCAATGGAAATATCTCTGTTCTTTTGCCACTTTTCTTTTCCTAACAGGGCTTATAGAGTCTCATGTCGTATAGAACTCAGGTCATCACCACCAGCTTGAGGTTGCTCCAGGACAGAGAATGGCCGTAGCCAAAGACAAGTCTGTATGAGTAGGTATGATACTGCTTGCTATTTTTTTTTATCACTCTTACATGCATTCCCAGGAAACTTAACAATTTCTCATTGAATTTTTGTATTTGTCTTAATGTTGAACATTCAAGCACTTTATTTCAAGGAATGTAGGTGTATCTCCAGAAAAGAAAACATTTTCCATTCCAGTTGACATGTGATTCACATTCTTGATCTGAACCATACAACAGGCTTTGAAACAGCTGTAAATCAAAAAAAAATTGTAAAAAAAAAATCAAGGTTTGAGCTCCTGTATAGTTTTCTTACTTTGTTCACTCAGTGTTTGCTGTAAAATCAAGTTCAACGGAAGAGCCCCAGGGTCTGGATAAAATCCCGGTGAGTTCTTGACATAAAACTTTTGAGAAGAAACCATATAATGCATTTAGACTACACTGGAAAGGGTATGGGCCAGTACTCCACCTACTTCTTTTGTCCACTTGGTTCATTGGAACACCAGAGTTCTGCAGATACTAAAACTGGTTCAGAAAGTGTTCTGAGCACAGCCCTTGTCCACGCAAAGTTTCACTTTTACCATGAAAGACAGTCAGAAGGACAGTGGCAGATGCGGCCAAGCAGGATTTGAGGAAAGTAGTCTACCAAGAGCGATGATTAGAGCAGGTATTGTGCTTTGTAAATAAGAAAGCGGGTAGTCCTGCACCTCTCCAGAGTGCACTTGTAAGTTTGGAACTTTGGTCACCCTGGAAATGTCAAGAAGGTTCCTAAATGCAAAAATAAAATGCCTATGACTCCAATTACTGTAAAACCCTTTCTTTTATTCCACAACCACATAAGCCAAGCAACTTTTTGACCTAGTCATTGCCGTGCTGTTTCCAGACTGTCATATCTCTCTGTATGTCTCCATATCTCTTTTTCTTTCTATCCCTTTATTTTATCTGTATCAATCTCTCTTTATCCTTCTCCATCTCTTTATCGCTCTCCATCCCTTTATCCTTCACCATCTCTTTATCACTCTCCATCCCTTTATCGCTCTCCATCTCGTTATCGCTCTACATCTCTTTATCCTTCTCCATCTCTTTATCCTTCTCCATCTCTTTATTGCTCTCCATGTCTTTATCCTTCTCCATCTCTTTATCGCTCTCCATCCCTTTATCGCTCTCCATCTCGTTATCGCTCTACATCTCTTTATCCTTCTCCATCTCTTTATCCTTCTCCATCTCTTTATTGCTCTCCATGTCTTTATCCTTCTCCATCTCTTTATTGCTCTCTATCTCTTTATTGCTCTTCATCTCTTTTGACACTCTCCATCTTTTTATTGCTCTTCATCTCTTTTGTCGCTCTCCGTCTCTTTATTGCTCTCCATCTCTTTATTGCTCTCCATTTCTTTATCCTTCTCCATCTCTTTATTGCTGTCCATTTCTTTATTGCTCTCCATCTCTTTATTGCTCTCCATCTCTATTACTCTCTATCTCTTTATTGCTCTCCATCTCTTTATTGCTCTCCATCTCTATTACTCTCTATTTATTGCTTTTCATTTCTTTATTGCTCTCCATCTTTTTATCTTTCTCTACCTCTCTTCTTTGATCTCTCTCTATTAATATTTCAAATATCTCTGTCTTTAAAGGGATACTCTATTAAAAATAGAGTTCCTTTTTTCCATTAAATATTTGGCAATATTGCACGACGATATAGACTTGAGCACTTAACAAATGCAAGTTTTGTAGCGATTGATCGGAGCTACACGAGCATGTTCAGATCCGATCCATCGGCTGCCTCTCTGAGAACGCTGGCTGTGGCAGATTAGACCTGTATTTCTATCTATATAAGGGTCTGCCTGTATATATGTGTCTATCTGCCGGTTCATACATATCTCCTCTCCTCCATATAGAGTTATATTCATATTTGTGTGTGGCCATTTGGTAAGTGTATCCCTGTGTCCACAGCTGAAATGTAATCAAAATGTTTAGCTTTCTCCCTTGGGGGGAGGATATAACACGTAGCTGTAAAAAGGGAATTTCTTTGTACACTAACATAGAAAATCACACCTTGGCAGCCAGGTCGGCCCCAAGAGATGGGGACACAATCTTCAAAGACAGGAAGCACATCCTTGATCTCTAAGGGGGGTCTGGAGGGAAGAGGGACGCCTTTAGGCAATTAAAGATTAATTGACAAGCTTACTGAGCATGAGCGAGAATTGCACTCTGGGAAATGGAGTCCAGGACACTGGGCCATTGGTGGGTGGGGGCTGGAAAGATCAGGAAGTGTATAAATTCGGAACACTGGCCATGTGCTTTTGGCTGATCACTTGGGGTACCTTCTAAAGAGGACTGATCTGTCCATGTTCCTACCTCCAGGCCCCAGGAGGCACCGATGCTAGCTACTGATTATTCCGTCGTAAGTAAGGCTCTGTGATTAACACCTTTTTCTTTATATTTTGCTGTGTAGTGTAAAAGTAATTGATTTATTCTAGTTATAAGTTTTTATGTAACCAAGCACTGTGATTCTTTTTATATCATAAATAAACAAAAAGTATTTAAGTTTTGACTCTGGCTGATGAAATCCACGCTAACTAAGAGATTGGGAATATTGCTATTTGCTTTAAGCTCGGTTATATATAAGAAATTGCGTGTTGCGGTCGTCAGGAAACAGCAGGGAATTGTGGGATCCGTAGTCACTGTCCGAGTCTAGGATAGTGCGGCTGCTAAGCCCTGTGTCTCCTGTTGCGACGCGCGTAGTGTCCGTGAGGACTGGTGGCAGCGTTACTAATAGAATAAGAAAGTGAGCTCTGGGATTGTGAGAGACCTAGTTAGTACGCGCTTCAGGAGAAGACTTGTACTGCGTTGCAATCCTGGGATCAGTATATCGCGCTCTACGTGCCTGTTGTGAGAGAAAGTGTGGCCGGGACGGGTAGAGAAGTGCGCGTAATTATCTGGGTCTAGGATAGATAGATTGTGCGTGGCTTAACCCGGCGTCTTTGCGCAGCAGCGCGCGTAGTGGGTCGTGACAACTCGTGGCAAGCGGTGGGATATCAGGTTAGTATTTGGATCTGTGAAGCAACATAGATCCAGATACTAAAGAAATTGGTTTTCCAATTTCCAGAGCAGAACTCAGTGCATTTATTAGAATTTACACAATACACAGCAGTTCCCTTCCCCTTCTTTGTTTTCTTTTCTATCTTTTATTTGGCTGGAGTGAGAATGTCGCAACAATCATCGAAAAAGACTTTGGAACAATTATGTCGAGACAAAAATATTTCGACGAAGGATAAAAAGAAAGATGAACTTTTGCAAGCCCTCGAGGATTATGAGGCGAGGCAAGCAGTACAGGACGCAGCAGAGCCGGGTACCACTCTTGACCCAGCCGAAGGAAGCGAAGGTCCAGTGGAAAGGACAGTGTCAAGTGCTTCGCCCAAGGGTGATACTGCCCTAGATGTTTACTTGCAGACTGTTTTAAAACATGCGGACTCTGCGGACTCGCAGACGCGGCTTCAGCTCATCCTGCAGTACCAAGAGCGAGAGGAGAGCGAAGCTGAGGCTGAACGCGAAGCTGCGGAGCGCAGAGCTGAGGCTGAACGCGAAGCTGCGGAGCGCAGGGCTGTGGGTGAGCGAGAAGCGGCAGAGCGCCAAGCTGAACGGGCACATCAGCTCGTTCTGGCACAGGCAAGCAGAACACCATTATCTCCTGCCCCTGCGGGCGCTGCAGAGCTCTCTACGCCCAGACCTCGTGCCAAGAACTTTCCCAATCTGGACAAAGATGGGGACCTGGATGTGTTCCTGCGAAGTTTTGAAAAGACTTGTCGACAGTACCAGCTGCCCAAAGAGCAATGGGCCAGGTACCTCACTCCTGGACTAAAAGGTCCAGCGCTTGAAGCCTTTGCCGAATTACCAGTTGAGAGCGACCAGGACTATGAGGTGATTAAAGCCGCGCTGCAGAGATGTTATAACCTCACGACAGAGGTATATCGCAAAAAGTTCAGGTCCTTGCAGAAGCGGGCCGCGGAGAGCTACTCTGCAGTTGTGAGCCACCTGACCACCCTATTTCAACAATGGGTCAGGGGGCTGAAGGATTGATACCTTGGAAGCCCTGGAAGACCTGTTAATCAAAGAGCAGTTCGTGCAGCTGTGCCCACCTGAGATCCAGGAATGGCTACTGGATCGCAAACCCGAGACGGCCCTGGAAGCTGGTGAGCTGGCCGATTTCCATGCGGCCAACAGAGCGTCTGTGGACCAGAGCAGAGGTTCCCCCAAAGGATCATCAGGATGGAAGCCCAACTCAGCACGACCCCCTGACATCACGGCGGAAGCGCCCCCCTCTGTGCCAGTCTCTGCTGGGGAGGGAGGAGCGAATCCTTCTTTGCCTGGAAGAAGTGTGCGCCATCACTGTTTTATTTGTGACAGTGCCAACCATCTCCTGGCAGCGTGCCCACAGAGGAAGAAGCCTGCATCCACAGCTGGGGGAGAATACCCCTCAACATCACCCTCTGTCCTGTTTGTGACCAGATCGGAGGGCAGTGCCAACGTGAACCAGCAAGCAGTCATTGTCGGGACTCAGGTATCTGTGGGTTTATGAGATACAGCGGCTGAAGTTACTTTGGTGCGTCCAGGGTTAGTCAGCCCTGCAGACTTTATTCCTGGCAGGACTCTAGCAGTAAAGGGTTTTGGTGGGGTACGTCCTGCGGTGCCAATGGCACGGGTTTATTTGGAATGGGGAGCGGGGAGAGGTCTGCGGGAGGTGGGAGTGTCTGAAAATATTCCTACAGATGTGTTGCTGGGCACGGATTTGGGTAAATTGGTGTCACAGTATGTGCTGGAAAGGGATGCTGGGGATTTACCCAGGCCCACTAGTGGCTCTACAGTGGGGAGGGCTGTGTGTGGGGATGCACAACAGGATTCCTGGACGGGAGGGCAGGGGAGGGCAGTGAGTCAGTCTGCGCCTGCGCCAGGTGTGTCTGAGGTGTTGTGTGGTAGCATGAGGGGGCAGTGTGACTGGGAAGAAAGGCAGGGGGTGAGTGAATGCCCGCCTGCATCCGAGTCAGCTGGTTCCCCGGACCCCATGAGTGGGGAGGCCACGGTGCCCATGGTGGAAGTGGGTACCCGCTGGCGGTCGGCGGGGAGTAGGGCACAAGGCCCGTCTCTGCCGTGTGATGGTGTGGATCAGAATGCCTGGGAGGGGTGGCAGGATACTGTGGTGTGCCTGCCTAGACCAGACTCAGGTTTGTCTGTGACGCCATATGGTTGGGAGCAAGGGCAAGGGATGACTGCGGGTCTGCTTGCGCCTAAACCAACCAGGACTCTAGTGCCCCGTGAGAATGGTGTGGATCAGAATGCCTGGGAAAGGTGGCAGGATACTGTGGTGTGCCTGCCTAGACCAGACTCAGGTGTGTCTGTGACGCCACGTGGTTGGGAGGGAGAACAAAGGACCAGGGCCGCTTCCTTTAGGGCTGAACCAACTGGGTCGGTGGTGCTGGAGGGAAGGTGTGGGCATCGGAAGGCCTGGGATGAGCAGGATACTGCGGTGTGCCAGCCTGTGTCGCGGGTGTCTGAGACTGTGCGTGGTGCAGAGGGCATACTGGGTGGTCGAGAGGAGAGGCCTAGGGTGGCAAAGGGTTATCCAGGGCCTGAACCATCCAGGTTGGCGGTGCCAGGTGAAAGGAGTGGAGGGCAGAACATCCTGGATGGGCAGGATACTGTGGTACGCCAGTCTGTGTCACATGTGTCTGAGGCTGCGGGTGGCACCAAGCGCATGCTGTGTGGTCAGGAGGAAGGGCCTGGGGTGGATGAGTGTTGCCCTGGGGGAAAGCCAACCAGATTCCCAGTACCACAGGAAACTGGTACTGAGCAACCTCCCTGTAGAGGAGGGTGGCATACGGCTGTATGCTCATCGGTTACGAAGCAAGGTGTGCTTGATAAACTGTGTGATAAAGTGGGGAAACTGTGTGCAATGGGGGGCGAGGGGAGCGTGGAGAATCTTGTGCCCCATCTGTATGGTTCCCCAAATTCTGAATGTGCGGGGACAGTGAGAGACGGGGAGGCAGCGGGTCCTGGTGTGGCTCCTGTGACCTCCCAGCCATCTGCCCAGAGCAAGGTAGGATGCCTGACTCCGTTGGCAGATGCAGGGGGGACGTTTACTGGGGAGCGGGGCGCTTCACCCTGTTTCTCCATACCCCCTGCTGTAAGAATGGCTCCAGAGCAGGCTATGGGTTACGAAGATTCTGCTGCCTGTAAGACTGAGGTGCGAGCTGAGAGTGAGCCACACGTGCTGCACCCGGAGGGGCTGCAGGAGCACTGGGGCTTCCCCGAGTCTGTGCCATGTTGTGAGGGCAGTATGAGTGACCCCCTCCCCCCGGTTTGGGAGAGGTGGGGAAGAATGGTGGAGTCGCCAAAGGCCTGCATGGGGCAATGTGTGATGCGGTTGCGAGAGGGAATGCACGCTTTCGTGGGCAAAGTGCACGGACACCTGTGCGTCCCGCACTCCGTCATAGCGCCGGCGACTGGTGCAGGTGCCAGATGCCCGTTGGCAAACCCGTGTTAAGACGCACGTGAGAGGCATGTTAGTTAGCCTCCCTTTTTGCATCTTCCTTTGTATGGGAGATGTGGCAGATTAGACCTGTATTTCTATCTATATAAGGGTCTGCCGGTATATATGTGTCTATCTGCCGGTTCATACATATCTCCTCTCCTCCATATAGAGTTATATTCATATTTGTGTGTGGCCATTTGGTAAGTGTATCCCTGTGTCCACAGCTGAAATGTAATCAAAATGTTTAGCTTTCTCCCTTGGGGGAGGATATAACACGTAGCTGTAAAAAGGGAATTTCTTTGTACACTAACATAGAAAATCACACCTTGGCAGCCAGGTCGGCCCCAAGAGATGGGGACACAATCTTCAAAGACAGGAAGCACATCCTTGATCTCTAAGGGGGGTCTGGAGGGAAGAGGGACGCCTTTAGGCAATTAAAGATTAATTGACAAGCTTACTGAGCATGAGCGAGAATTGCACTCTGGGAAATGGAGTCCAGGACACTGGGCCATTGGTGGGTGGGGGCTGGGAGATCAGGAAGTGTATAAATTCGGAACACTGGCCATGTGCTTTTGGCTGATCACTTGGGGTACCTTCTAAAGAGGACTGATCTGTCCATGTTCCTACCTCCAGGCCCCAGGAGGCACCGATGCTAGCTACTGATTATTCCGTCGTAAGTAAGGCTCTGTGATTAACACCTTTTTCTTTATATTTTGCTGTGTAGTGTAAAAGTAATTGATTTATTCTAGTTATAAGTTTTTATGTAACCAAGCACTGTGATTCTTTTTATATCATAAATAAACAAAAAGTATTTAAGTTTTGACTCTGGCTGATGAAATCCACGCTAACTAAGAGATTGGGAGTATTGCTATTTGCTTTAAGCTCGGTTATATATAAGAAATTGCGTGTTGCGGTCGTCAGGAAACAGCAGGGAATTGTGGGATCTGTAGTCACTGTCCGAGTCTAGGATAGTGCGGCTGCTAAGCCCTGCGTCTCCTGTTGCGACGCGCGTAGTGTCCGTGAGGACTGGTGGCAGCGTTACTAATAGAATAAGAAGGTGAGCTCTGGGATTGTGAGAGACGTAGTTAGTACGCGCATCAGGAGAAGACTTGTACTGCGTTGCAATCCTGGGATCAGTATATCGCGCTCTACATGCCTGTTGTGAGAGAAAGTGTGGCGGGGACGGGTAGAGAAGTGCGCGTAATTATCTGGGTCTAGGATAGATAGATAGTGCGCGGCTTAACCCGGCGTCTTTGCGCAGCAGCGCGCGTAGTGGGTCGTGACACTGGCTATCGCAGCTGGTTTCAGAGGTGCCGTCGACACGTCAATCGTGACCAATATGGTGACTGGCAGCCAGGATATTCAAACATCCAAGCTGGTGGTGTCACTGGTTGGGATGGAGGATACTCCTCCGCTTCACCCAGAGTCTTCACCCAATTGTAGCAGCAGAGAGGAGGGTGGGGGGGTAGACTCTACACATCCTGACCACGTTAAAAAGATAAAGTGATCGATCATGATGAGTAGAGTGTCTCTTTAAGTAACAAATATCTGAAAAATACATTTCACATTTTGTTTCGTCCATATCTCTGCGTGCCCTGTGAAAAACTAAATGATATTGTTTCCACAGCCGTTTGCCCGGTCTAAACGACATATAGCTTTAAACTAAAAAAAATTCTGCTTGTGGTGGTTCAGTGGCAAGTGACTTTGCACTATTCTGGATTGCTAGTAATGGTCTTGCATCAGTGGAGCCCCGTACAGGCAGCGAGACGATTTAAAAATAGTAATAATGTACTGTGCATTGTTTATAGGCGATATTAATGCTTGCGGTGCAGCTGGGAAGCCTGCAGCCCATCTAAATACAATGTTCCCTCCAGCGTTACGTTTTGTTCTCGGCTATAATAAAGGTGCAATCTGTTTTCTATCACGACATCAATCCTGCTACTCCGCCGCCGCGCCTCTCGCTGGAAGCCTCCTCTGGGGTGCTATAAGCGGGTTCTCTAGTGCTTAGAACTCTCAGAAATGAGGTTGCAGCCCTGGCATGGACGCCATACAGCTGCTCCGTCTTCCATATATCAGAAAGATGGTATACGTCTGGGAAACGTGCCAAAAGGCGTGATATAACATACTGTACTCATGGAACATAATCCAAAATCCCTTTCTGTCACCAGGCCTTAAGCCTATTTATAAAGCTGTGACCTTTTTAAGTGATCCCTGTGATATCTCAACCCCCCCCCCCAACCTCATTCAACAACAGGATGTAACGCAAATTGTTTTATTGTACGCACAGCACAAAGACACACAAGGGGTTATTCACTAACCTCCGAACTCGACACCGAATTGCACCGAACCGTGTATTTCACCGTTCGGTGCAATTTCAGGCCAATTTGTCTATTCATTAAGCTGTCAATTCACCAAATACTGGCAAGATACGGTGCAATTCGGCGGCACCGAAATTGCCTCATAGAAGACTATTGTGTCTTTTCACAGAACGCCGAACTGCATCGTAAATCCGTCGAAATGACCTGATTTTTGGTGTTTCAAATCTGACAGGTTTTAACAAGCGAATCCCATAGGTTTCAATGTACAAAATTAATTATTTTTTCTTAAAATAATTTAAAAGACCTTTTTATTCTTTTAATTTTCAGCAAAAAACTTTTTATTTTTTAGAGCACCTTTTAGTATTTTTTTGACAAATATTTTGTTTACCAATTTTTTTAAATGTGTTTATTTTTTAAATCCTGTTTAAAAACTTTTTATTATCCTTGTAAAGGACTTTTTTATTATTTGGACACATTTTTACAGATTTATACTCCTATTCGGAAAATAGGAGACTTTTTTTTAGCAGCTCGGCGGTTATCGGTGCAGCTCGGTGGTTGTCGCCGACGTCCGACAACAGCTTCAATGACTCCATTTGTGGCAAAATATGGTGACCATTCGCTAAATAGTGAATACAGTGTATTTTCAGCAAAATGGAATAGCCTAAATACAGCAAACTGGGCCGAAACGCAAAGCAAAAAAATTCCGCAAATTTTGGCGCTTTGTGAATAGACCCTTTAGGCTAGGGTCAAACAAACGCAGTCTGAGCGCACTCTGCGTGCATAACAGACAGACGTACTGATGAAAGATACAGTAGACACCACACGGTCCTTTTTTTTTGACGGATGTAGAACAAAAAGGGAATTATGTGAATCAAAATTAATTAAGATTAAATGACAGGTACAGTCAGCCAGACCAAAAAAAAGGTCTGTACGTAAACGTGATGCACACTGCAAATGCGCAGCGTCTGACGTTGCGTTATCACGCACACAGGCCGCTACGCGGACGTGGCGCAGTCTGCACGTCTGTCATAGCGGTTTTACGTTCTTGCCTAACTTGCGTCCGTTTGCCACGTGCGTTGTGCGTGCGCAGTTCGGTGCGCACGTACTTCGTGTGTGGGTCTCTATTGCTCATGACTCTATGCTACGACGGACGCTAAGGCTAGGGTCAGACTAAAACATTTTTCGCGTTGTCCGTGAAAAAGTGCGTTCGAAGGAATGGACGTATTTTTTCCCGGAATACGCGATAGCGGTCATACGATGCGCATATTCGTCCGTGATTTTGTACGGATCATCAATAAAACTCTTTTTGCGTCTGGACGTTATGTTGGCCGGACGTGTGCAGCATCTGACGTCTCCTAATCACGCAAACACGCCGCTAGCGGACGCAGCGCACTCTGTACGTCAGTACTAGCGGTATCAAGTTCTCGAAAAAATGCGTTCGTTTGCCACTTGCGTTGCGCAGCCGCACTTTTGTGCAGCCGTTCTTTGTATGCTGCCTGGCATTGGACGTCATTTGCTGCTAGCACGGCCGTGATTTAGTGCTGCTAAACGCACGTTGATACTGTGATCGTCTGACACTAGCCTTAACTGTGCGCCGACACAGACGTGATCACTGCGTTCGTCTGACGCAGGCCTAAGGCTAGGGTCAGACTAACGCATTTTTCACGTTGTCCGTGAAAAAGTGCGTTCGAACAAATGGACGTATTTTTTCACGGAATACATGATAGCGGTCATACGATGCGCATTTTCGTCCGTGATTTTGTACGGATCGTCAATAAAACCTTTTTGCGTCTGGACGTTATGTTGGCTGGACATTAGCAGCGTCTGACGTCTCCTAATCACGCAAACACGCCGCTAGCGGACGCAGCGCACTCTGTACGTCAGTACTAGCGGTATCACATTCTTGGAAAAATGCGTTTGTTTGCCACTTGCGTTGCGCAGCAGCACTTTCGTGCGGCCGTTCTTTGTATATTGCCCGTCATTGGACGTAATTTGCTGCTAGCGCGGATGTGATTTAGTGCGGCTAAACGCACGTTAATGCTGCGTTCGTCTGACCTTAGCCTTAGTGTTCAGGACAACTCTGAGTGCATTTACAACTGTGCTTTATTTTTATGTACAAGAGCAATAAATTCCTTTATTTTACAATAAAAGTAAAAGGGGAATATATATACATGGGAGTTAAGTGCGGCCTTTCAGAAATGTCCTGTTGTGATAATTCCCCTTTGCAGTCACACGAGGACACTTTTTCCGCACAGTGCGTCCGTTGAAAATGGATGCACTTTATAACGGATGAGATTGTGGTTACATTGTATCAGTGCGTTTTGACTGACATTGAGAAAAAGAAAAAAAAAGCTGTATGCAGGGGTTTATCTATACGTCCATTGTAGCTTTTCCACATCAATGCCATTGTGCTTCATGTGTTGTTCTCTATTGACTCCTTTGAAAAGCTACGACGGACAGCTAACAGTGCGGTCAGACGGACGCGAAAAGTGCGCTCTTTTGTGACTGCAGCCGAAATCTATAAGTTATTATACGTCGGTCCAATATCCGAAATATCCAATTGTATATATAGCTATACTGAATTCAGAAGTTGTGGCGATTTGTGTCATCGCCGTCACAGACGCAGCGCTCGTCTATGGGTTTCAAAAGCACTGATTTTAACCATTTATGCACCACAAGCCATTACAGAGAAGACCCAGAAAGGGTGGTCAAATATATAAAAACATGGTAGTCCCTCAGCATTAGCAGCGACCCATGATGATGATTTCGGCCTTGCAAGGTCTCGCTAGGAGTATAGATAGACAGAGAGACAGACAGATGTAATTCAGAGTATGGGAGTGGTTGTTGAATAGAGACTTAAAGGGACACGACCACTTAGGCTGGGGTCAGACGAGCGCAGTGTTAACGTCCGTGTTGCCGCACATAAGTACGTCCGTGATAGCATACAATTGTGTTATATGGAGCCCCACACACGAAGTACGTCCGCACAGAAGTGCGGGGGCTGACGGACGCTGCAAACGGACGCAGGTTAGGCAAGAACGTAATACTGCTAGAACGGACGTGCGGAGTGCACAACGTCCGCATAGCTTTGTGTGTGAGTGATGGAGCGTGGTCAGACGGACTGCATTTATACGTCCAGCATTTTTGACGGACAGAATGTTTTTTCATTTTAATTTATTTTCCCTGCTACATCAGTCAAAAAATACGTCCGTGAAAAAAACCGACTGTTTGGCCACTATCTTGTTGTCAGTCAGTAAGTACGTCCGTACTGCACGGACGCACAGTCCGTACAAAATGCGCTCATCTGACCCTAGCCTTACATAAGCTGTCACTAGATTACTTGTGCATTACAAGTAAAACCACTTTATAAAACACATTATAAAACACATTATAAGACACATGCTGCTGTTTTTTTATTTCTTTGAATTAACTGCATGTAAAAAGGAAAAATAAGGCTAGGGTCAGACGAAAGCATTTTTCCCTGCGAACGTGAAAAAGTGCGTCCGAACGCATTGATGTATTTTTTCACGGAATGCGCAAAAACGGTCAGACGACGCGCATTTTCGGGCGTGATTTTGTAGGGATCGTCAATAAAACTCTTTTTGCGTCTGGACGTTATGTAGGCCGGACATTAGCAGTGTCTGACATCTCCTAATCACGCAAACACGCCGCTATGCCGCCGCTGCGCACTCAGTACTAGCGGTTCAGCGTTCTCAGAAAAATGCGTTCAAATTCCACTTGCGTTGCACGGCCGGACTTTTGTGCGGCCGTACATCGTATATTGGCCGTCATTGCCCGTCATCTGCTGCTAGTGCGGCCGTAATTATGTGCGCCAGAACGCACGTTAAAAGTGCGCTGGTCTGACCCCAGCCTAAAAGTTAGTTTTTTTCATTCTGCCATATCCATTTTGCTTATTTCTCCCATTTTTCTTCTTCTTAATTCTGTGATTTAACAGTTAATGAGGTGGAGGAGGGAATGCTTAGATAGGGCTGCAGGGGGCTGTTGTTCTCCAGGCTAATTGAGCTAAGGCTAGGGTCAGACGAACGCATTTTTCACGTTGTCTGTGAAAAAGTGCGTTCGAACGAATGGACGTATTTTTTTCACGGAATACGCGATAGCGGTCATACGATGCGCATTTTCGTCCGTGATTTTGTACGGATCATCAATAAAACACTTTTTGCGTCTGGACGTGATGTTGGCCGGACATGAGCAGCGTCTGACGTATCCTAATCACGCACACACGCCGCTAGCGGACGCAGCGCACTCTGTACGTCAGTACTAGCGGTATCACGTTCTCGAAAAAATGCGTTTGTTTGCCGCTTGCGTTGCCCGGCCGAACTTTCGCGCGGCCGTACTTCGTATATTGCCCGTCATTGGCCGTCATTTGCTGCTACTACGGTCGTGATAAAGTGCGGCTGCACGCGCGTTCGCACTGAGTTCGTCTGACCCTAGCCTTAGAGATGGCAGCTGAATGAGATAAGACAAGCTTAAAAACTTCTAATCTACAATATCACACAACGGATGCGCCCAGTGACACATATAGAGGAAAATATCACACAATGGATGCACCCAGTGACACATATAGAGGAAAATATCACACAATGGATGCACCCACTGACACATATAGAGGAAAATATCACACAATGGATGCACCTAGTGACACATATAGAGGAAAATATCACACAATGGATGCGCCCAGTGACACATATAGAGGAAAATATCACACAATGGATGCACCCAGTGACACATATAGAGGGAAATATCACACAATGGATGCGCCCAGTGACACATATAGAGGAAAATATCACACAATGGATGCACCCAGTGACACATATAGAGGAAAATATCACACAATGGATGCACCCAGTGACACATATAGAGGAAAATATCACACAATGGATGCGCCCAGTGACACATATAGAGGAAAATATCACAATGGATGCACCCAGTGACGCATATAGAGGAAAATATCACACAATGGATGCACCCAGTGACACATATAGAGGAAAATATCACACAATGGATGCGCCCAGTGACACATATAGAGGAAAATATCACAATGGATGCACCCAGTGACGCATATAGAGGAAAATATCACACAATGGATGCACCCAGTGACACATATAGAGGGAAATATCACACAATGGATGCGCCCAGTGACACATATAGAGGAAAATATAACACAATGGATGCACCCAGTGACACATATAGAGGAAAATATCACACAATGGATGCACCCAGTGACACATATAGAGGAAAATATCACACAATGGATGCGCCCAGTGACACATATAGAGGAAAATATCACAATGGATGCACCCAGTGACGCATATAGAGGAAAATATCACACAATGGATGCACCCAGTGACACATATAGAGGAAAATATCACACAATGGATGCGCCCAGTGACACATATAGAGGAAAATATCACAATGGATGCACCCAGTGACGCATATAGAGGAAAATATCACACAATGGATGCACCCAGTGACACATATAGAGGGAAATATCACACAATGGATGCGCCCAGTGACACATATAGAGGAAAATATCACACAATGGATGCACCCAGTGACACATATAGAGGAAAATATCACACAATGGATGCACCCAGTGACACATATAGAGGAAAATATCACACAATGGATGCGCCCAGTGACACATATAGAGGAAAATATCACAATGGATGCACCCAGTGACGCATATAGAGGAAAATATCACACAATGGATGCACCCAGTGACACATATAGAGGAAAATATCACACAATGGATGCGCCCAGTGACACATATAGAGGAAAATATCACAATGGATGCGCCCAGTGACACATATAGAGGAAAATATCACACAATGGATGCACCCAGTGACACATATAGAGGAAAATATCACACAATGGATGCACCCAGTGACACATATAGAGGAAAACATTTTCTTAACTAAACATACAAGAGAAAAACAAATCACATGTAAGATATCAGCAACATCAAATAAACACAATAAGGACATTTCATTTTTTGGAGGTACTGGCCCTTTAATGTGGAATGAGAGGCACATGGGGAGGGGGGAAGCAGATAAAGTCTTTTGCCTAGGGTGCCCAAAATCCTTGCTCCGGCCCTGAATGACAGTACCATAAAAACTAATTGAATCCTTGCTGTGACTTCTAATACTGTCACTTGTATTGTTGCTTGTAAATAAAACTGTGTGATAGTCCACAAATCCCTCTGAACAAAGGAAAAGGGCCGAAGCTTCAGTAACGGAAACGCGAAGAGGCGTGGAGGCAAAAAGGATGATATTAACAGTTTAAAGCAGGGGTCTCAAACTCCTATTACCTGAGGGCCACTGGAAAAGTTTTCATAACCCATGGGGGCAGCATGCAAAAATTTCAAACTCTTTTTTTTATATATATTATATTATTAAACTGTTCATTCTTTTCGTTTACAGCAAAAAGTATTTATATTTATTTTTTGTTCCTAAGCAATGGCATTGTTCATTTGCCACATATAAAATGAGCAATACCCCTGCCATTACTCACCTTCTCATTTCCCACGCCGCAAGCATAGTCAGTGGTGTTTTATACATAGTCATATGTATCATAAAAAACAATGCGGCAAAATACAAAATACTCATTGCATCTAAGGCAAGCTCCCTGAGAAAAATGTGGGAAGATGCCGCTCGCTTTCCAGGTTTATAAGATAGTGTACCTTAGTGATACACTTGTACACACTGCACATTGCAGAGCTCCACAGCAATAAAACTCACAGTAATGCACGGTGTGTATGAGCGGATCGCAGAGCTTTACAGCAATAAAACTCACAGTAATGTGCAGTGTGTATGAGTGTATGACAGAGTTCCACAGCAATAAAACTCACAGTAATGTGCAGTGTGTATGAGTGTATCACTGAGCTCCACAGCAATAAAACTCACAGTAGTGTGCAGTGTGTATGAGTGTATCACTGAGCTCCACAGCAATAAAACTCACATTTTGAAAATCATGCTGGAGGTGAGAGTGCTGATTCCCACACAATGGCGCCTCACCTCAATCCTGTCATCAAGGGACTTGGCAGCCCGGGTGGAATTGATTCGGTCTCACGAGACGACCCATCTACCGCCAGATCGCTATATGGAAGTATTTAATGCCACCTGGTTCCATTTGAGTGCTTTCCTCTCTTCCGCGGCCTTCATGGCCTGGTTGGGACTGTCCCGATTGGCCTGGATAGTGCAGATTAAGGACGATCCACCCGCCGCCACTGCGCCCCGTGCTTCCAGATCTCCAATGGACTGTGGACTAACTGCTTATCTGATTATCACTGATACCCTATTGTGTTACCCTCCTGAACCTAACTTCCCCATGGCGACAATTTACCCGACTTCCCTCTTTCACTTTCCTTTCTCTTCTCCTCTATCAGTTCTCTTGCAGTCCTTCACCCCATCTATACTTGTTTATTTCCGTTGGTTCTTCTTCTCGCCTTCTCCTTCACCCCTCGTTTTTCACTCTCTCTGGTAAATGGATGTTTCACGAATATGCCTCACACACTACTTCTCCTCCCTGCTCCGCTTACTCGAGAACAACATCTCCGCACCACCTATCGTTTGCACCTGACCAGACGGGGAGACTACTTGTGAGACAGACGCGAGCACTCCCCAGTTGCCCCTTCCTCCGTAAACCTTATGTTTGACGGGTGGCCCGCTGAGTGAGCTGTTCACTGAGCATCCCTCATCATTAGTGCTTCCTCATGAGTGTTCCCTCACTGTTACTACTGGTTGTATATGGTTACAACTTGCCACGAACGTTTCACAAGATGTTTCTCAACGTTATTGAATACATGTCCGCGTTTACTGCATTTCTTGGACTGTTGTACTGTGTATTCCCGCACACTTTTCTTTATTAAAAAAATCTTTTCTTTTTTTAATTTTTTATAATCAAACAAAAACATGGAAAAAGGAACAGCAGAAAAAATGATTTAACTGGTGTTACAACAAAATATACATACAGAAAAAGCGGTGTCTAATTGTGTTTCGTTGCACATGGACTTGTACAGAAACGAGCGCATATGACATCTTTTTTTCTTGCTATATACTTTATACATGAAGGGCTCTATTACATTCCCAACGCAAATCTTAACGCGCACGCAAAAGCGCATTAACGCGATGGGCAAAACCCTTTGCACTGAACGTCGTATTACAACGTCCGAGCAAAAAATGCGCGTTAATGTCTAACGCGGGTGGACCTGCGCGAACCCTGTGCGAGCGTAATGTACTGCACGCATCCTATACTTAACATTGTGAGCGCAAATGCGTTTGTGCGCTGGTACGCGGCTGGTATTACAATCTATGTGCAAAATTTAACCGACAACATTTGAGCACATAATTTTAACGTCTTTTAAAAGCTGGTGGTAACGGCAAATCTGAACGTCCCGGCCGAAACCAAATACACCAGCACGAAAAAATAATACAGCAAAGTATAGTTACACATTCTACACATACCCAAACCAATATAATTGTGAATTTGTGCGTGTTTTTATTATTGCTGCAGCATATATGCTCAGATTGATTTTGACAGGTGCACAAACGGGAGACAATTGTGGTTCTTAATTCTGATTGGCTGAATCGCATGACAAAACAGTCCGCACACCAATTTCTGCGCGCCACGTTAATGCGCGCGCGTTTTTGCACATTTTTTTACGCGCGTTATTCTTTGACAGATGAAAAAATGCGCTCGGATTGTAATACCGGCGTTACGTTACGCGCGTTAACGTTTAACGCTTCGTGCACAAATTAACGCGCTGTGCGAGCTTTTTTGCGCAAAGAATGTAATAGAGCCCGAAATGGGTTGTTACTCCTGGTTGTTGCAGCCGCACCTGGTGAGAATGGGCGCGACGCCATTTTTTCTGTTTGTATGTTATTTACTACGATTGCAATCCCCGCCCCCCAATTTTCCGTAATATAACATGCAATATACGCTGCACTATACGATACATGACTGCTTTACCATAAAAGGTGCGAGTCTCTCGTGCACCTGCTTTATATTGCCCACGTGCTGATAATGTTGCAGTGCTGGAATGGGTTATTGTAGCATTGCGTCTCTTTATTGCAGGGCAGATCTAAGGTCATTCAAATCATTTCTGAATCGCTTTCCTTGTGAACATCACAGCAGCTCCCTCTACCGATCAAGTGCAAACGAGGCAAAAAAACTGCATTTAAAGCGGAGAGAAGGAAAGAAAAGGCCTGGATGAGCCATTAGCCATTTAGTATAACGGCCCCTCTCATTAACACTAACGGCTCCTCTCTCATTCGTACGCCTCTTGCAGCTCGTCTGTTGCTGCAGCAAACTGCACATTAATGCTTCCTGTAATTTATGTATACACAAATGTGGAGGAAGCTAGAGAATAACAAGTGAAGACTAACAAGTGATTCTAAGGACTCCAGGAAAGGAAACCAGCATTGACGTTCGGCACCGGAGTGTATGTTAGCAACTCCCGAATATTATCACCCGTGCCACTAATATGGCGGCTCGGAAAGAGAGCTTGAAATAGGGAGGTATTTAATGGCTTGCATCACTTTTTATTTTTTTGCCATTTTTGCTATACTATTACTGGTTCGGCTGGAATTGGGAGCCTGATGTGTCGGAAAGAAGGCCAAGCCATTTTGTAGAGCGGTGAGGTTAATGCAAGACACTAAAAAGTCACCCACGCACCCCAAATATGTGAAGAAGACCCTACAAAGACACCCGAACACCCAGAATTTATGGAGGTGACCCTAGAAAAAGACCCACACACTAAATATATGGAGGAGCCCCTTAAAAGACACCCGCACAGTGAATATATGGAGGAGCCCCTAAAAAGACACCCACATGCTGAATATATGGGGGAGCCGCTAAAAAGACACCCACACACCCTGAATATATGGAGGAGCCCCTAAAGATACACCCACACACCCTGAATATATGAAGGAGCTCTCAAAAAGACACCCACAAACCCTGAATGGATATCCCTCCAACTACTGCCCCGTGTCCCTGCTCCCTTGTGCCTCCAAACTCCTCAAAGCTTGTGTATGCCCGTCTGATTGACTACCTCAACACCCACTCTCTCCTTGACCCTCTGCAATCTGGCTTTCACTCACTGCACTCGACAGAAACAGCTCTTGCGAAACTGACCAATGACCTTGCAACCGCTAAATCTAATGGGTGCTGCTCTCTGCTGATCCTTCTTGACCTCTCTGCCGCCTTTCATACAGTTGACCACTCGAGCCTCCTTCAAACTCTTAGTGATATAGGCCTTCAAGGTTCTGTTCTTTCATGGTTCACTTCCTACATGTCCCAACGATCGTTTAGTGTCGCATTTGCTGGAAGTACTTCTCCCGGCAGCCTGTCTCTGTTGGGGTGCCCCAAGGTTCAGTACTGGGCCCTCTACTTTTTTCAGTCTACACGGCCTCTCTAGGAAAACCGATCAGCTCCTTTGGATTCCAGCACCACCTATACGCTGATGATACTCAAATTTACCTCTCCTCCCCTGATCTCTCTCCAGCTCTCCTGGATCGAATCACTGACTGTCTCTCCGCTGTCTCAAATTGGATGGCTTTCCGCTTCCTTAAACTCAATCTTGCCAAAACTGAAATACTCGTTATTCCTCCCTCCAAGAAGAACCCAATACCACCTATCTCTCTACGAGTAAATGGAACACCCATTAGCCCAACACCCCAAGCTCGCTGCCTTGGCGTCACTTTTAACTCTGACGTAACGTTCTCTCCCCACATCCAGACAGGGACCAAATCCTGTTACTTTCAACTCAAAAGCATTGCCCGTGTCTGCCCCTTTCTGACGCAAGATACCGCGAGGGTGCTGGTTCATGCTCTTGTCATTTCACGACTTGACTACTGCAACTCGCTCCTTATTGGCCTCCCCAACTCCCGTATTGCCCCTTTGCAATCTGTAATGAATGCAGGGGCCAGGCTTATTTTTCTCACCAGACGCACCTCACGTACCTCCCCCCTCTGCCGGTCCCTCCATTGGCTTCCTGTACGTTTCAGGATACTGTTTAAAATACTGACGCTCAAAGTTCAAATCACTCAATATCTCAATCCCTCCCAACATGTCTTCATTACTCCGCAAGCACATCCCATCTAGACAACTCTGTCCAGCAGGTGATCTCAACTTGTCATCAGTCTACACACTCACGGCCAACTCTCGCCTCCAAGACTTCTCAAGGGCAGCTCCGGTCCTGTGGAATGACTTGCCTCGCCCTATCAAACTCTCCCCTGATCTTCAGTCCTTCAAGAAATCCCTCAAAACCCATCTCTTCAGATTAGCACACCGCATCACTGATGCAACTCATCCCTCTGCTCACACATGATTGAAGCTGCTTCTATGGCCCCACCATTCCCAAACCACTGGTACTAATGATCCTGACATCCAGTAAAGCTCCCCTTGTCTTCCTCAACCCCAATCCCTCTAGACTGTAAGCTCCTATGAGCAGGATCCTCTACACCTCTTGTTTCCATCCCATGTCCGTTTATATGTATCTCGTTCCCTTTGGTTATTGTAAAGCGCTGCGGAAACTGTTGCGCTATGTAAATGATGACAATAATAATAATAATTATAATAATAATAATATGAAGGAGCCCTTAAAAAGATACCCACACACCCTGAATATATGGAGGAGACCCTAAACAGACACCCACACACCCTGAATATATGGAGGAGACTCTAAACAGACACCCACACACCCTGAATATATGGAGGAGACCCTAAACAGACACCCACACACCCTGAATATGTGGAGGAGCCACTAAAAAGACACACGCACACCCTGAATGGTGGTGTCCCTAAACAGTAGGGATGAACGGTTCGGGTTCGGACGGTTCGGGATTCGACCCGAACTTGGCCTGTTCGATGAGATCGCGAACACCGAACATTTCCGGGTGTTCGCCGCATGTTCAACCACAATGGACCACAATGTATTTTCCCACTGGCCTGAAGCTCGTAATTGGCTACAGCCTTGCACCTGACCACAGGTCTGGTGCAAGACTGGTTCAACACTATGCCAATCACCGCTCAGAGTCCTGATTGGGCAAATTTTGCCCAATCATGGGCTCACAGAGCTAAGTCCCGCAGCACACTATATAACGTTTCCACGCGCCGATTCTGCACGCATTTCAGAGGAGATTTCAAAGGAGATAGTTGTGTGTGTTGTTACTGCCAGTCTGCCACGCTACTGGGTGGGTCTGGGGGGTCTCATTTCTACCAAATATCAGGGAATTTAGATGATGTGTGTCTTGTCACTGTGCCAACAAGTTTTTTTGGGGTTTACAACTTTCTTTAAAACATTTGTGAATTGAGGTGATCTTCTGGGTCTTGTCACTGTGCCAGCAAATCTTTTTGGGGCTCACTAATTTCTTTAAAACATTTGTGAATTGAGGTGATCTGTGTCTTGTCACACAGCCAGTACCACGCAGTATTTTGGGGCTCACAAATTTCTACAAAACATTTGGGAATTGAGGTGATCTGTGTCTTGTCACTGCCAGCAAGTATTTTGGGGGTCACAGATTTCTAAAAAACATTTGGGAATTGAGGTGATCTGTCTCTTGTCACACAACCAGTACCACGCATTATTTTGGGGCTCACTAATTTCTACAAAACATTTGTGAATTGAGGTGATCTGTCTCTTGTCACACAACCAGTACCACGCATTATTTTGGGGCTCACAAATTTCTACAAAACATTTGTGAATTGAGGTGATCTGTCTCTTGTCACACAACCAGTCCACGCATTATTTTGGGGCTCACTAATTTCTACAAAACATTTGTGAATTGAGGTGATCTGTCTCTTGTCACACAACCAGTACCACCCATTATTTTGGTGCTCACTAATTTCTACAAAACATTTGTGAATTGAGGTGATCTGTGTCTCGTCACACATCCAGTACCACACTGTATTTCGGGGATCACTAATTTCTACAAAACATTTGTGAATTGAGGTGATTTGTCTCTCTTGTCACTGCCAGCAAGTATTTTGGGGGTCACAAATTTCTACTAAACATTTGGGAATTGAGGTGATCTGTGTCTCGTCACACATCCAGTACCACGCAGTATTTTGGGGCTTACTAATTTCTACAAAACATTTGTGAATTGAGGTGATCTGTCTCTTGTCACTGGCTACCAGCTATCAGTGTGTCTCACTGAGTTATACCAGAGTTCTTTACATCTTTATACCAGAGTTGAATCAGAGTTCTGTATATATTAATCTATATATCACTCACCATGTCTGAAAGAACAAAAAGGACAGGCAGACGCTCCCAGACACAGATAAGAGGGCAAACAGCCCCTGTGTCGGGAGGCTGTGCCTCTGGTCGTGGTGGACGTGGTGCATCCTCTGCAGGGGCACGCTTGTCCTTTCTAACTGGTGCTGGCCGTCTTAAGCAGAAGCAACATAATGAGGACTTGGTGGATTGGCTAACCAGGCCATCCTCATCCTCTGAGACCTCTGCCAACCAGACTTCTAGTGCTTTACAGTCCACCTCAGCTGCCAAAGCATCTAATGCAGCCTCCATGTCCACAGCTACTCCTGCCGTAGCCTCGCTATCATGCACGGAGGAGTCAGCTGAATTGTTTGACTACAATGAGAGTGACATGCTGCTTGAGGATGCGCAGCAAGTACAGTGCTCTGATTCAATCTCTGAGGTTGCGGAAGGGAGTATAATCAACCTAGAGGAAGGGGTTGCCAGTGATGACACACAAATAACTGGCACTCATGTTGCCCCAGCAGCTGCAGCATACTGCCAAGTTGGCTCCAGTGACGAGGAGATAGGGGGTGATGATGACAATGATGATGAGGTCACTGACTCCACCTGGGTGCCAGATCGAACAGAGGAATTAAGTGAGGAAGAGGGGGAGGAGGAGGCACAGCAAACACGAGGCACAACATCTTCTGTGACCAACCGTAGCACTAGCCAGTCCAAGGCATCACATGTCAGAGCTGCTCTGGTGCAGAGTGCTGTTGTGTCAAAGAACACATGCAGGAACTCTGTTGTCTGGGAGTTCTTTAAGAAATGTGCAGTAGAGCGCAGCGTTGCTATTTGTAATCTTTGTCAGATGAGGCTTAAGCGTGGGAAAGATACCGGACACTTGGGTACCACGTGCTCGAGGTGACATATGAATAAGTGCCACACATCCCGTTTGTGTAGGTTTGCGTAGGTCCTCCTCCTCCTCATCTGTCTCTACCCCCACTGTATGTCCTGCCATGTCATTGCCTACAACCTCCACCGACAGGGATGATGCTACAGTAATGGATGTACCAGGTCCTTCCTCACAATGTGACATCATCCCAGTAGCTGAAGATTTACGCAGTCAGATTACCTTGCCGCAGCTGCTGCAGCGAAAGAAAAAATATAGTCTCAACCATCTCCAAGCACAGCGTCTAAATGCCATCTTAGGCTAGGGTCAGACTAACGCATTTTTCACGTTGTCCGTGAAAATGTGCGTTCGAAGAATGGACGTATTTTTTCACGGAATACGCAATAGCGGTCATACTATGCGCAGTTTCATCCGTGATTTTGTACGGATCATCAATAAAACACTTCTTGCATCTGGACGTTATGTTGGCCGGACATTAGCAGCGTCTGATGTCTCCAATTCACGCACACACACCGCTAGCGGACGCAGCGCACTCTGTACGTCAGTACTAGTGGTTTAACGTTCTCGAAAAAATGCGTTCATTTTCCACTTGCGTTGCGCAGCCGGACTTTTGTGCGACCGTACTTCGTATATTGGCCGTCATTGCCCGGCATCTGCTGCTAGTGCGGCCGTGATTAAGTGCGCCAGAACGCGCGTTCGCACTGCCTCAGTCTGACCCTAGCCTTAGCAAAATTACTCATATTGCAGCTGCTGCCTTTCCAGCTGGTGGACTCTGCTCCCTTCTGTGAATTTGCTGAATGTGCTGTACCACAGTGGCAGGTTCCAAAACGCCATTACTTTTCACGCAAGGCCATTCCAGCACTATACCAGCACGTGGAAGACAATGTTATCCAGTCATTGGGAAAGGCAGTTAGCAGCAAGGTGCATGTGACTTTAGACACGTGGTCCAGCAAGCATGGACAGGGTCGTTACATTTCCTTCACGGCACACTGGGTAACTCTGATTGCAGCTGGGAGTGATCCAAGACGGGGCTCTGTGCTGGAGCTTGTTCATCCACCATGCCTCCAGAAAGCTGCTTGTATGAGGTCTGTCTGCTCCACCACCACCTCCTCTTCCTCCTCCTTCTCCTCCTTCTCTGTCTCTGCTGAAGTGGCAGTTAAACCGACGCCTGACAGGGTCTACGCAATGGCTCAAGCAAAAAGATGCCATACAGTGCTTGAGCTGGTTTGTTTAGGGGACAGGAGCCACACCGGGTCAGAAATTTTGTCAGCTCTGAAGGGGCAGGTGTAGAGATGGTTAACACCACGCCAGCTTGAGCTGGGAATGATCGTCTGCGATAATGGCAGCAACCTTCTCTCCGCCCTACGCAAGGGTAAATTGACGCATGTACCATGCCTAGCACACGTCCTAAATCTGGTGGTACAGCGTTTCCTAACGAAGTACCCAGGGCTGCCAGAGCTTCTCATCCAGGCCAGAAAAGTCTGCAGCCACTTAAGACGGTCATTCCCAGCAAGCGTTCGCCTGGCAGAAATTCAAAGAGAATTCCACCTTCCCACAAACCGTCTGATCTGTGACATGCCCACCAGGTGGAACTCGACATTAGCAATGCTGCAGCATCTGCACAAGCAGCAGAGGGCCATCAACGAGTACCTGTGTGAGTGTGGCACTAGGACAGGTTCAGGTCAACTTGGTTTTTTTTCCCCTCCGCAGTGGCTGATGATCAAGGATGCATGCACTGTACTGTCACCATTTGAGGAGGCAACGAGGATGGTGAGCAGGGACAGTGCATGCATCAGTGACACAATTCCTTTAGTGTTCCTGCTGGAGCACACTCTGCGGGGAATTATAGATGTGGCTCTAGAGGCAGAGCAGCGGGAGGAAGAGGAGGCCTTCCCTAGCTCTCAAGGCCCCAGTCTTTCCGCAGACAGCATTCCAGCGGGTCCTACTCAGATCAGACAGGAGGAGGATGAGGAGGAGGAGAAATATTTAAGTAGTGGGGGCATTGAAGGTGGGGATTCCTCAAGGGAGGGTTTTGTGTGCCCAGAAACAGAAGGGCTAGTGCGTGGCTGGGAGGAGGAAGTGCACAATAAGGTCATCCTCATTGACCAGGAAGACTCGGAAGCTAATGCCACCTCCAACCTACGCTGCATGGGCTCCCTAATGATGCAAAGCCTGCTAAAGGACCCCAGGATTTGTGCTATCAAGGAGAGGGATCATTACTGGTTGGCAACCCTTCTTGATCCACGATACAAGGGGAAAGTTGCAGAGCTCAACCTGCCCGCACAGAGGGAGCACAGGATGAAAAAACTTGAGGACGCTCTAAAGCGACACTTGTGTAACACCTCTCCAGGCACTGGTAGATTACCAAGTGCTGACACACGTGCTTCTGAGGCTGCGGGTGATCAGAGGAATAGTGGTGAAGGCCAGGGCCGCTTGACTGATGCTTTTTTAAATTTTTTTAGTCCTCGACGCCCAGGGACGTCAAATGTAGGCACCCATTGCCAGCGTCTTCACCATATGGTGCAGGACTACCTAGGAGCAAGGGCAGACCTGGATACCTTTCCAGCAGATGATCCACAGGCTTACTGGGTGTTGAGATTGGATCACTGGCCAGAACTTAGCCAATATGCTATGCCGCTACTAGGTTGCCCTTCATCTAGCGTGCTTTCCGAAAGGACATTCAGTGCCACTGGAGGTTTTGTCACAGACAAAAGAGTGCGTCTGTCCACCGACTCTGTAGACCGGCTGACATTTATAAAAATGAATCAGTCCTGGATCAGCAGCTATCAATCCCCTGATGCTGAAGTAATGGAATAAATCAGGGATGTCCTCTTCTGCATTCACAAAACCTCCAGCACTGAACTCTTGCACAATACCACAAAAGGGTTACGGTGTGAAGGCACTTGCTGCCATCAAAGGCACAATATTTGGCTGCACTGACGCCTGTGCCAGATCTATATCATTTAAATTTTTTGAACCGCAGGGTCCACCCCTGCACTCTTCCACAATACCACAGACGGGTTACTGTATGATGATACTTGCTGGCCTGGCATTAAAGGCACAATATCTGGGTGCACTGACGCCTTGATCAGAATCATATCTTTTCAATATAGGACCACATGGTCCACCCCTGCATTCTTCCACAATACCACAGAGGGGTTACTGTATGATGATACTTGCTGGCCTGGCATTAAGGCCTGGCATTAAATGGGTGCACTGACGCCCATTAACAGATAAAAAACTTTTCAATATAGGACCACATGGTCCACCCCTGCACTCTTCCACAATACCACAGAGGGGTTACTGTATCATGATACTTGCTGGCATGGCATTAAAGGCACAATATCTGGGTGCACTGACGCCTTGACCAGAATCATATCTTTTCAATATAGGACCACATGGTCCACCCCTGCATTTTTCCACAATACCACAGAGGGGTTACTGTATGATGATACTTGCTGGCCTGACAGTCTTGCACCAAAGGCAGAATATCTGGGTGCACTGACGCCTTGACCAGAATCATATCTTTTCAATATAGGACCACATGGTCGACCCCTGCATTCTTCCTCAATACCACAGAGGGTTTACTGTATGATGATACTTGCTGGCCTGGCATTAAAGGCACAATATCTGGGTGCACTGACGCCCATTACCAGATCAAAAACTTTTTAATATAGGACCGCAAGGTCCACCCCTGCATTCTTCCACAATACCACAGAGGGGTTATTGTATGATGATACTTGCTGGCCTGGCAGTCTTGCACCAAAGGCAGAATATCTGGGTGCACTGACGCCTTGACCAGAATCATATCTTTTCAATATAGGACCACATGGTCCACCCCTGCATTCTTCCACAATACCACAGAGGGGTTACTGTATGATGATACTTGCTGGCCTGGCAGTCTTGCACCAAAGGCAGAATATCTGGGTGCACTGACGCCTTGACCAGAACCATATATTTTCAATATAGGACCACATGGTCCACCCCTGCATTCTTCCACAATACCACAGAGGGGTTACTGTATGATGATACTTGCTGGCCTGGCATTAAATGCACAATATGGGTGCACTGACGCCTTGACCAGAATCATATCTTTTCAATATAGGACCACATGGTCCACCCCTGCATTCTTCCACAATACCACAGAGGGGTTACTGTATGATGATACTTGCTGGCCTGGCACCAAAGGCACACTATCTGGGTGCATTGACGCCCATTAACAGATAAAAAACTTTTCAATATAGGACCACATGGTCCACCCCTGCACTCTTCCACAATACCACAGAGGGGTTACTGTATGATGATACTTGCTGGCCTGGCATTAAAGGCAGAATATCTGGGTGCACTGACGCCTTGACCAGAATCATATCTTTTCAATATAGGACCACATGGTCCACCCCTGCATTCTTCCACAATACCACAGAGGGGTTACTTTATGATAGTACTTGCAGGCCTGGCACCAAAAGCACAATATTTGGTTGCAATGCCACTGACGCCTGTATCAGATTCATATCCTCAGAGGGGTTACGGTGTGACGGCACTGTTGTTGACGCTAATGGACCAATTTTAAAGCACCTATTGTTACTTTCATCCAAAGCCTGCATATATTTCACAATAATTTAGCCAAAAAATCAGTAAACTTTTTCTGCGTGTACGAAAATGTCTCCTCTTTTCATACAGACTGCCGCCCCAAGCAGTTGTTTATGTATAGATTAAAGGAAAAGCATTTACCGTCATATGAAACGTTCATTTTTTTGTTTTTAAGTGTTTCTATACATCCTAGAAATCCACCACTTCACGGGCAGGTTATGAGGACCTCCTAGGCACGATATTTGAAGGAATTTTTGGTTTTTATTTTTAACCCTTATTTCATGGAAAACTCACTGTCCCTTTAAAAACGTATTTTTAAAATACTACCCGGACCCCCATACACCTTTTATGGCAAATATGTAGCATATATGCCCTCTTGGAGGGCAATCTAAAAACCAAATTTTCAGCCCCATTGACTTGCAATGGGTTCGAGTTCGGGTTCGGGTTCAGACCCGAACAAATGGGAAGTTCGGGTTCGGGCTCGAACCGAACTCGTGGAGTGTTCAGCTCATCCCTACTAAACAGGGGGGCATCAGGAGAGAAAAGAGAGATTTGGACCCAAAATAATAATCATTCCTGGGATTTCGGTGCACTTGGGAGGTTTGCATATGATCAGATATGGACATAGCAATATGCATTGAAAGGTATTCCGTTAGTAGAGACTCGAGCATATGTTCTGAGACCTTTTTAATGCTCCTTAGTGCATTCACTGAGAAAGTATTTCCAGGCAATTTGCCGAACGCAGTATTCTTAGAAAGCTGTCCTGTGCGCTTTAGGAATTTACTGCGCTGAAGCTTGGCAGGAGCAGAGGGCAACAAGCTGGTGGAGAGAGAGCCGCAGCGCTCCATACACTACTCCTTTCTCTTTCTTACAGAGAACCTGCTTCCTATTTCCTCACACCTGTTTCCCTGACACATCCATACCTAATCGAGAGAAAATCTATTGCCCAGTTAAAAAAAAAAATTCATTCTTTAGATTTTTACGACTACATTTGGTGTTTTTTTTATTCCCTTTTTCTGGACTTACAGTTTTCTTATAGTTATAATAAATAAATATATATTTTATTTATTTATAGTATTTATTTCAATCCGTTAAAGTTAAATCAAATTTAAATCAATTAAAAAAAAATTAATTGCTTTAAAACCCCCCCCCATTTTTTAACAAACCCGTGCTCTATTCTACTGTGAATAAACAATAAGGTGGAAAAAATGGCGCAGATAATGTGTAGATGGTCGGTCTTGGGTAGCAGCAAGGGCACAAACGCACACTCCCAAGTGCGAATAGTCAATGGATAAAATAATGGGTAGAGTCCTCGCGCTTACGCCAAGTGTCCAGTGAGTAATACTTCAAGATAATCTAGAAAACATAATAGGAGACATACATTGCGCAGTATATCCTTATGACACCTGGTTTCCAGAGAGAAAGTATTCAACTCACTTTTTTCTGAGCCCCATAAAGTCGGCTCTGGACTATATAGGCATATATCTGTGGATATGATCTCACCAGCCCGTCCTACCAGCAACCATCCGTGGTGATAACCTGGTCCATAGATGAAATATTGGATCCCCAGGATATGTCACAGACGAAAAGTCGGCAGGATAAAATAAAGTTAATTAATTTATTTATTTTATCCTGCCGACTTTTCGTCTGTGACATATCCTGGGGATCCAATATTTCATCTCTGGACCAGATTATCACCACGAATGGTTGCTGGTAGGACGGGCTGGTGAGATCATATCCACAGATATATGCCTATATAGTCCAGAGCTGACTTTATGGGGCTCAGAAAAAAGTGAGTTGAATACTTTCTCTCTGGAAACCAGGTGTCATAAGGATGTACTGCGCAATGTATGTCTCCTATTATGTTTTCTAGATTATCTTGAAGTATTACTCACTGGACACTTGGCGTAAGCGCGAGGACTCTACCCATTATTTTATCTATTCTACTGTGGCTGATATGGTGAATCCGGTAAGTGGGGGGGAATGTCCATATCCCTTACCAGCTACATTTATCGGGCGTGTTCCGACCCAATGTTATTCACTGAGGACTAATAATAACATTCTATTTTTATTTTTAAATAAAACATATATTTACACGAATTTAAGGCTCTATTTAATTGCATCTGATTATTTATTATTATTATTATTTATTATTATTTATTATTATTATTTTTTTATAAAAAAAAAAAATTTGGCAGCTTGCGGCAATATTTTTTCTGCCGATTCAGTTCAAACTGAGCTGATAATCAAAAGATGCGGCCGGTCCGAAAGAAGTTTGGCTGGAAAAACGCCCGTAAGAGCTTATTTTCTTCCAGCATCGTACAGATTTGTGCCTTTGTCAATGCCGTATTAACCCTTTTGCTGCTGAGGCATTTCACACCTGTGTGCTAAGCTAATTTTTACCGGTTTCGCTCCTCATGTTTAAACGCGTTTTGAAGAGTTATTTTATTATATGACCCAGACATATTATATATCGTTCTTTCCGGCAGACTTGGCAGATTCATAATATATCATTATTATATGTATACGTCATGTCCTGTCTGTATATTATAACAAAAAAATGCAATAAAATTAGAATTTTCAATCATTTACAACGCGAAAAGTGTTTTTTTTCCCGTTTTAACATGTGAGCATTTATGGTTATATTTTCTATGAGTTGCGCTTGTTAAATAAATTAGAAATGGGGACTTGTTACATTTTTTTGGGGGAAAATTACATGATTTTTAAAAAACGCACCCCATACAAAAATCGTTAGTGCAACTTCATTGTTCACATTATAATTGATAATATTAACATATTGCTGCATCAACAAAACAAAACAAAAAACTGTTTATTTTTTTAAATATTTTTTTATTTTCATTTTAATTTTTAATTTTTTTTTGCTAACTTTTACATCGTCATGTTGGAATCATTGGAAAGGTCATGCTCTGGCTGATCCAACGATACCAAACATTAACCCCTAGCTGCCACAGATCGGGAGATAGGGGGTTCTAATGAACCCCCAATCTCTACCATTGGTGGCAGCTAGGGGTTAACTCCAGAACTGACTTCATCGCGCTATACAATCATCAGGGGAGATCCCAGAAGCTTGGCCGACATCCAAGATATCGACCAGCTCCGGGAGAGGATCGTGATCTGGCACTTTTTGGCGCCGAATCACGATCCGGCCCCCAACGGGTTAAAGCCAGCCACCGTGCCTGCCTTTGACCGCTGCCCCCAGCTGATCGGGAGAGAGGTCCAAAGGACATCTATGGTCCCCGCCGGGGTCTCGGAGTGCCGGGCTGACATCCAAGATGTCTGCCTGCACCGGGGGGGGGGGGATCCCGGCTGATTGCTGCCTCCTGTGCTAGGACACGCTCAGCTCGTCCATAGCACAAGAGAACCACTTGGCTGGTTAAAAAAATATGATGTTTAATAAAAGATTTCAGTCTTTTTCCCTGTATTCCCCTGCCTGAATATCCTTTCATCAGCACCTTTCAGCTTTTGGAATCTTTTCAGGAAAGTGGTATACCGATAAGTGTGAATTGAGGCCGGCTGGGTGGAGTAGAGGTAACATCACTGCTCTATAACCGTGGAGAGAGACTGGAGACACAGGTTCGATCCCGGCAAGAGCACCTCTCCAGAAAGTGTCCTTGGGCAAGACACCTAACGGTACATACTCGCCGCATGAGCCGCTGTACGATCTGAATTTTTAGCAGCAATCACAATGCCTGTAAAGCCATAATTACATCTCCCGAACCGAAAAAATGACTGAGAATCGGGATCGATTAAAATCGAGCCCATAGCTTGTAATCCCTTTGCCGAATGACATGGATTGCCGTATTGATGACCCATAAATCACCATTACAGACAAACTCAATCTGACTGATATAGTCACACGCGGTTGCTCATATGATTAACGTGTCTGTGTTGACACTTGGCTGAATGTTTTTATGTTTATTTATGTGTGTTTTTACACTTACCCTCATATTGTGGCCTTACAGACTTGCAAAGCAGTTGGGTTCCTAGCATTGGGTAATTCCATGACTGATCGATTTCTCTATAGCAACAAAAAGTGCCGTGGCCTACACAGGATGCGCCTGTGGGCCGAAACGTCATATCTAGTGGGCTCTGTGTCCCACTGAATAAAGTATCACTGGCACTTCTGCTCCGTCTGAGGATCCTTTCTTTGTATGATCGGTTTCTCTGTTGGCCGCAGCCACTTCACGTTGCTCTTTCACCACCCAATCTACAATTGATGATGCTCTTCTGTCAAACATAGGGAGAATGAAAATGAGATGACTATTATGTGAGGGCAAACTCGGGTTCCTGCGAATGGAGTAGCTTAAACCCCTGAGGATCCCATCTTCTATTGATATTTTGGACGCCTATGGTGCACTTTTGGAGAAGTGTTTACATAGACTTGAGTGTCCTTGTATTAATTAAAAGATCTCCTAAAAACAGGGAGCAGTAAGGCGAGACGGATAATAACTGAGAGAGATAGACAGATGTGGGACGGTCCCTTTAGTAACTGGGTTAACGTCAGTAAAGGCATAGCGGTAAAGTTAAATCCCACAAGAAGAAGATTCAGCCCTTGTCCTCTGCCTCTGACTTCCATCGGACGACTTCAGACGACTTTGTGTAATTGCAGCAGACTAGCGATCTTTCCCATTTGAATGGGATTTGTCAGACGTAATCGGATGATCTGGAACAAGTTACATGAAAAAATATGAGTTAATTAGTTAAACTGCCGTGCGGTGAAAGGGAAATTATCCATAGAGAAGTGATTCAGTTTGACAGGCGAAGCCCATAGATTTCAATGTAAAATAATTGTTTTTTATTTTTATTTTTATTCAACCATTTATTATTTTCATTTGCAGCAAAAAGTCTTTTTATTTATTGATTTTTTTTTAAAAAAGAGTAATTTTTAGGCAAAATTTTTGATTCTCGATTTTAAAAAATAATCTTTTTCTTCCTTCGCCGGGTAACTGAAGAAACAAAAAACACTGCCAAATACTGTTGAAGACATGAAGGAAACTCCTGTGCCGTCCCTGGTGCTGAAAGGGCTTTAATATGCTATTTAAGCACCATGGACAGCACTGGAGTTCCCTTCATGCCTTTGGCAGCGTTCGGCTGCGGGTTTTTTTTTTTTTTTTTTTCAGGTCAGCGGCATTCAGCTGTCATCCTGTCGGTCGACCTGGGTCATCCATATTCGTTCCAGTGGACGACCCAGATTGTTCAAAAAAGTTGTCCGTAGTTGGAGGGCCAAGTCGGACGTCCGACTACAGACCCAGTGGACGGCCACCCTAACGCTGCCAGAAACAGTCGTTCGAGGGTCCGTGCAAATAGTAGAAGAGAATAGGTGAGAAAAATGGACTGTATGCTTTTCCAGGACTAGAGTAATGCTACTGTCTATCCACTGTTATACAGGAGTATAGGTTCCCGGTCTATAGGAGGAGACTGGGCGTAATGGACTTTCTGTGAGCGCTCATACAAAACAGAAAAATTAGCCAAGAAACAAAAGAGCAAAACATGCACACTGTGCCTCGGGGGTTAAAGTCACTGTCAAAATAAGATTAGATATTGCATGGCTCAACGCGTTTCGCTGATATAGCAGCGTCATCAGGAGCAAAGCCTGACGTGATTTAGTGTGATTGAGAGAACGGAGGCAAACAAAAACTGGACTTATATTGTTTGGCACACAAATGGTGAGGCATGTGGAGGGAGGGGCTAGGTTAAGCTGGCCCACCTATCCCAGGAGATACTGGAGATGTGGGGGTTGTACTCACGGTTAGAAATGCATATGTGGGTCTATAAGGAATGCATAGGAGGAACGCCGATTGGCCAAATGGTTGAAGGAACAATCATGAGTGGTTCCCAACTCTATATGAAGTATGGAGGTGCCAAAAGGGTCAAACAATGTAGTCCCCATTGCCGGGCTGAGTCTCCGCAGTTGGGCTCCCCGGGGGTTTAAACTCTGGACCCCTAACATATTGGATTTCTGATTCTTCTAGATTTCGGAATCCAGGTGAATCAGAGGTTGGTGCGGAGGTGGGACGCGTCAGGGAAGCCGCGATACCCTGCCTACTGCAGCACCTGCGCATCTACACACCAAGAGACGCTACACTGAACTCCCCAGCCTGTTCCTCACGGTGCTGCAGCCCTCAGAAGATTGCCGGACTGCAGGAGGACCTTTCTGTAGTGTCATGAGTTGCCCACTGGTGCTTTGTTGCTCAGTTTAATAAATTCACACCCACACTGTTGTTTATTTCAAATCTTGGATATTTATTGCAGGCCACAGCATAACCCCATGTAAACAATAACAGTGCTGTAACAATTGTATTCATACACACATGTCTATAAACATAAACAATATCAATCCTGAACACAATTCTTAAATATTTAACTGGTAAACCTTACCCTTAACCAGCACTATCTCCTGTGACGAGGGGGTAAGCCACCATGACAACCCCTACCCAAGTCTCCAACATCACCGAACCTGCTTTAAATGATGGGCGGGTGGGTGGACTTCTTCTCCCGTGTCTGCCCCCACTAGCCACTGAGCCTAGCTGTCCTATTTCTCAGGATATACAGGAGCAAAGAGAATTCCCCCTCCCCATCTGACCTTAAATACCATCAGGTGCCTTAAAGTTATCCTTGGCCCCAATAGCCCCCCAGGTTTTATTTGTTGCAGACCTGACTGTCCGACCCATGCCATCAGTCATGTCCCCCTTCCCGATTGGTCCAGGGGGGCCCTTTCCTTAAGTTAAGCCCCTGCCCCTTTCCTAAACCGGCCCCCTCCCTTTTTTTTCCCCGGGCTATTTCCTTTGTTAGGTCTCTTGCCACGGGTTAACTCCTACTGAGCTGGGCAGCGAGGGTCAACTCATGGGCTCTTCCACCTTATTTTTGCTCCTGGCCTATAGGAAGGCAAGTAAGAACGAAATCCAAAAGAATCCAAAAATTCTAGATTTCGGAGTCCCCTGGATTTTAGAAATCTGGTTAAGTGTTGCCCAACCTGTAGAATTTTAATGATAATTGGATTTTTCACCTTCTTATAAGACCTTTCCGTCCAGGCACCACCAAAAACACCGTGGAACAATGACTTAATTAGAATAGACTATTTTGTGACAGGTGTTCTTCTGGCTTATTCTACTTCCCGCTTTCTGAGTATTCGCAGAGCACAATCCATTCTTCGTTTTGATATTTCTATACCATAAATACATATATACTTAAACAGCTGCTTCCCCAGAAGATGAGACCCTTTTTTTAAATTTCTTGCCTGCATTAAATCCTTTTCTCTTTTGTATCATTGCACTTATTGTTCTCCTGTCAGAATACTAAAGCCCTCGCCTGCCTCTTTACATTCTTTACCAGGCCCACGGGGACGCTGTGTGTACACATGGCTGTCTGAGATCTGAACCTTTCCCCAATTAAGTAATGACATCTCATTCCACCCCATAAAGCCGCTTCATCCGCATGTGATATTTACTATATTTAATGCTGTATTATTAGTATTTCTTTGCCCTGAAGCTGCCGCGTTACTACAGATACCGGATCAAGATCGGGCAGGTAGAAAAGCCCCGACCAAAACCTAATAAAAAAACGGGAGACGGGTTTAAGGAAATTTGGAGGGTTTTGAAAGAAAAAAAACAAGTGTTGAGAAGATGTATAAAAGGGTGTATCATGGCGTGCGTGTGTTAGCATGTACTTATCCATTGTGAAAATATGTAAAAGCGACGGATGTGGATCTAATGCGGAATCTAATGCTATTAATGACCAGAATCAGAAGAAGACGGAATGGGGAGGGGAGTAAATTACTAAAAAGTCATAAAATATCATTTAACAGTAAAAACTCGACTAATTCCTCGAGGTTACTTGGCAGAATCTCATCTATTGCATCTCTGCTCCTTCTTCCAATGCCTGGAGGCAGACAAACACCCGCTAGATGCACAAACATAACGATAGATACAATATTTATTTATTTATTTATTTATTCATTTATAAAGTACTAGGTGGAAAGCCTGCCCAGAGGGCAGTCTATTGTTGTCGCCAGGTCAGAATTCACGTCCACATAGTTTTTTTCCAATGTCCTATCCAAGAGTATCTCTCTATATAAATACGTTTGTAACGCGTCCATCGCCATCCCATCCGCAACAGGAGGGCCGACTGAGCAGCTGTGATGGGTGCGCGCACAGCTGACAGCACATTACAAAGGAATTTATATATTAGAGTAGGTTCCTCTTCCCTCTTAGATTGTAAGCTCACGGGAACCGGACCCTCAGATTGTAAACTCGTGGGACCCCTCAGATTGTAAACTCGTGGGACCCCTTAGATTGTAAAATCATGTGGCCCCTTAGATTGTAAGCTCATGTGGCCCCTTAGATTGTAAGCTCATGGGGCCCCTTAGATTGTAAACTCATGGGGCCCCTTAGATTGTGTTGGGCTTGGGTGGGAATTTTTTTTGTAGCGTATACATTATGCGTATATTTAATGGCACGTGGTATGCATGGCATGGCAGGCTGGTATTTAGGCACACTGGTATTATGAGACACTGGTATTATGGCTGGCAGACTGGCATTGTGCATGGCAGACTGGCATTGTGCATGGCAGACTGGTAATATGGCTGGCGAACTGGTAATATGGCTGGCGAACTGGTATTATGGCTGGCAGACTGGTAATATGGCTGCCAAACTGGTAATATGACTGGCAAACTGGTATTGTGCATGGCAGACTGGTAATATGGCTGGCAAACTGGTATTGTGCATGGCAGACTGGTAATATGGCTGCCAAACTGGTAGGTAATATGACTGGCAGACTGGTAATATGGCTGGCAGACTGATTTTGTGCATGGCAGACTGGTAATATGGCTGGGAACTGGTATTGTGCATGACAGACTGGTAATGTGCATGGCAGACTGGTAATGTGCATGGCAGACTGGTATTGTGCATGGCAGACTGGTGTTGCGCATGGCAGACTGGTAATGTGCATGGCAGACTGGTATTGTGCATGGCAGACTGGTATTTTGCATGGCAGGCTGGTATTTTGCATGGCAGACTGGTATTGTGCATGGCAGACTGGTAATATGGCTGGGAACTGGTATTGTGCATGGCAGACTGGTATTGTGCATGGCAGACTGGTAATATGGCTGGGAACTGGTATTGTGCATGACAGACTGGTATTGTGCATGGCAGACTGGTAATATGGCTGGCAAACTGGTATTGTGCATGGCAGACTGGTAATATGGCTGCCAAACTGGTAATATGACTGGCAGACTGGTAATATGGCTGGCAGACTGGTTTTGTGCATGGCAGACTGGTAATATGGCTGGGAAAAGGTATTGTGCATGACAGACTGGTAATGTGCATGGCAGACTGGTAATGTGCATGGCAGACTGGTATTGTGCATGGCAGACTGGTGTTGCGCATGGCAGACTGGTAATGTGCATGGCAGACTGGTATTGTGCATGGCAGATTGGTATTTTGCATGGCAGGCTGGTATTTTGCATGGCAGACTGGTATTGTGCATGGCAGACTGGTAATATGGCTGGGAACTGGTATTGTGCATGGCAGACTGGTATTGTGCATGGCAGACTGGTAATATGGCTGGGAACTGGTATTGTGCATGACAGACTGGTATTTTGCATGGCAGACTGGTATTGTGCATGGCAGACTGGTATTGTGCATGGCAGACTGGTAATATGGCTGGGAACTGGTATTGTGCATGGCAGACTGGTATTGTGCATGGCAGACTGGTAATATGGCTGGGAACTGGTATTGTGCATGGCAGACTGGTAATATGCATGGCAGACTGGTATTGTGCATGGCAGACTGGTAATATGCATGGCAGACTGGTAATGTGCATGGCAGACTGGTATTGTGCATGGCAGACTGGTATTTTGCATGGTAGACTGGTATTGTGCATGGCAGACTGGTATTTTGCATGGCAGACTGGTATTGTGCATGGCAGACTGGTAATATGGCTGGGAACTGGTATTGTGCATGGCAGACTGGTATTGTGCATGGCAGACTGGTATTGTGCATGGCAGGCATGGCAGACTGGTAATATGGCAGGCCGGGCGCGGAGGAGATGGAGGCCGGCAAGGAGGAGATGGAGGCCGGCAAGGAGGAGATGGAGGCCGGCAAGGAGGAGATGCAGAAAACAAATCCGATCCATTGGAAAGGCGCTGTGCTGTGCGCCTCTCCAATGGATCGGATTTGTTTTGTCCCTCTCGCACGCCGACTGTGCGCGTGCCACGGCCGTTGGATGCGCGCGCAGCCAACCGCCGCAGGTTGCGCGCGCATGCGCAGTAGGGTTTTGGCGACGGACACGCCAGCCCTTATTGTTTTATAGTATAGATTTTACCAGGAAGGACACATTGAGATTTCTCTCATTTTCAAGTATGTCCTGGGTTTTATATATGTATGTTACGGTTAAAGCCCGAAGTGCGGTTAATCCTCCTGACATTACCCAGGCGCCATTAGCAAAAGTCTGAGGTGAAATGAAATTTCCGACTTTACCTGGGTAATCTGTAATGACTCTGACGCTGGTTCACTGGTTGTCCTTCTTTGTGCCACTTTTGGTCAGTACACCACCCCCTTACAATATATCTCACCCGGTGACAATATATCTCACCCCGTGACAATATATCCCACCGCGTAACAATGTATCCCACGCTGTGACAATATATCTCACCCGTGACAATATATCTCACCCAGTGACAATATATCCCACCCCATGACAATATATCCCACCCCATGACAATATATCTCACCCTGCAACAATATATCCCACCCATGACAATATATCTCACCCACTGACAATATATCCCACCCAGTGACAAAATATCTCACCCTGCGACAATATATCCCACACTGTGACAATATATCCCACCTTTGAGACAATATATCTCACCCTGTGACAATATATCCCACCCTGTGACAATAAATACCACCCGCAACAATATATACCACCCCATCACAATATATCTCACCCCGTGACAGTATCTACCAAACCATGACAATATATCCCACCTTGTGCCAAAATATGATTATTATTATTATTGTCATCATTTATATAGCGCCAACAGTTTCCGCAGTGCTTTACAATAACCAAACTGTGACAATATATCCCACCCCGTGATAATATATTCCATCCCGTGACAATATATACCAAACCGTGACAATATATCCCAACCTTTGACAATATATCCCACCCTGTGTCAGGTGCCATGTAACCATATAATCAATTTTACTTCAACTAACATTAAGCTGATCATATATACATATACTGTATACAGATCATTCAACAGAGAGGATCATTGATCTCAGATGCACCGTTATACAAAATGTATGTTCAGGTTGAGTTTAGCCATTCTGAATTTATATACATATATTTGTTTCATTATGCATTTCTGGTAATAATCATTGTACGCCATGGTCTTCTGTACTTTATATAATATAATAAAAGCTGTGAAAATCCTGTGGTCACCTTATAATGACCTGCCTGCAGGAGAAAAAAGAAGAAAGCAACAAAGTAACAAAGAGATCCCTCCATATCATTCATCACCACATTCACAGACAGAGAACAATGCAGACAACGCAGACAGTGGGCCATTAATCTGGCGATGGCTATAAATGCTTAAATGTGCCAATCTTCCAGGTTTCCTGATGTTTTATTGGAGGCAAAAGGGGTTAGATAGTAAAACACTATAAAAAAATACAAAATAAGTTACTCAATTTCCAGTCAAGGGCAATATCAGACACATGCCACTTAGCGTGTAACTAAGAGGAAAAGAAGTTTGATGTTTAGTTATTAAACAATTCTTTCTCTTTTATCTATCTATCTATCTATCTATCTATCTATCTATCTATCTATCTATCTATCTATCTATCTATCTATCTATCTATCCACATCTATCTATCTATCTATCTATCTATCTATCTATCTATCTATCTATCTATCTATCTATCATCTATCTATCTATCTATCTATCTATCTATCTATCTATCTATCTATCTATCCACATCTATCTATCTATCTATCTATCTATCTATCTATCTATCTATCTATCTATCTATCTATCTATCTATCCACATCTATCTATCTATCTATATCTATCTATCTATCTATCTATCTATCTATCTATCCACATCTATCTATCTATCTATCTATCTATCTATCTATCTATCTATCTATCTATCTATCCACATCTATCTATCTATCTATCTATCTATCTATCTATCTATCTATCTATCTATCTATCTATCCATATCTATCTATCTATCTATCTCATATCTATCTATCTATTCTATCTATCTATCTATCTATCTATCTATCTATCTATCTATCTATCTATCTATCCACATCTATCTATCTATCTATCTATCTATCTATCTATCTATCTATCTATCTATCTATCTATCTATCTATCCACATCTATCTATCTATCTATCTATCTATCTATCTATCTATCTATCTCATATCTATCTATCTATCTATCTATCTATCTATCTATCTATCCATATCTATCTATCTATCTATCTATCTATCTATCTATCTATCTATCTATCTATCTATCCATATCTATCTATCTATCTATCTATCTATCTATCCATATCTATCTATCTAACTATATCCATATACACTATATTGCCAAAAGTTTTTGCTCACCCATCCATATGCGAGTCAAGGCAGGTGAGCGAATACTTTTGGCAATATAGTATCTATCTATCTATATCCATATCTATCTATATCCATATCTATCTATATATCCATTGTAACTGTAACTTTGTATTTTTGTAACAATTCAATGTTCTTGAACCCAGGACATACTTGAAAACGAGAGAAATCTCAATGTATCCTTCCTGGTAAAATCCTTTATAAATAAATAAATAAATCTATCCCTATCTAACTATCTATATCTTTCTATCTATCTATTTATCTCTATCCCTCTATATCTATCTATATCTATCTATATCCATATCTATATATCGATCTATCTATCTATTTATCTCTATCCATATCTATATATATATCTATCCATATCTATCTATATCTATCCATATCTATATATCTATCTATCCATATCTATCTATCTATCTATCTATCTATCCATATCTATCCATATCTATCTCTATCTATCCATATCTATCTATCCATATCTATCTATCCATATCTATCCATATCTATCTATCCATATCTATCTATCCATATCTATCTATCCATATCTATCTATCTATCGCTATCTATCTATCTACCTATCTATATATCGATCTATCTAACTATGTATCTCTATCCATATCTATCTATCTATCCATATCTATCTATCCATATCTATCTATCTCTCTATCCATATCTATCCATATCTATCTATCCATATCTATCTATCCATATCTATCCATATCTATCTATCCATATCTATCTATCTATCTATCTATCTATCTATCTATCTATCTATCTATCTATCTATCTATCTATCTATCTATCTATCTATATCTATCTATCTATCTATCTATCCATATCTATCTATCCATATCTATCTATCTATCTATCTATCTATCTATCTATCTATCTATCTATCTATCTATCTATCTATCTATCTATCTATCTATCTATCTATCTATCTACCTATCTATATATCGATCTATCTATCTATTTATCTCTATCCATATCTATCTATCTATCTATCTATCTATCTATCTATCCATATCTTTCTATCCATATCTATCTATCCATATCTATCTATCCATATCTATCCATATCTATCTATCTATCTATCTATCTATCTATATCTATCTATCTATCTATCTATCATCTATCCATATCTTCTATCTATATCCATATCTATATATCGATCTATCTTTCTATCTATCTATCTATCTATCTATCTATTCTATCTATCTATATCCATATCTATATATCAATCTATCTATTTATCTCTATCCATATCTATCTATCTATCTATCTATCTATCTATCTATCTATCTATCTATCTATCTATCTATCTATCTATCTATCTATCTATCCATATCTATCTATCCATATCTATCTATCTATCTATCTATCTATCTATCTATCTATCTATCTATCTATCTATCTATCTATCTATCTATCTATCTATCTATCTATCTATCCATATCTATCTATCCATATCTATCTATCTATCTATCTATCTATCTATCTATCTATCTATCTATCTATCTATCTATCTATCCATCTATCTATCTATCTATCTATCTATCTATCCATATCTATCTATCTGGCACTGCACATTGGGACCCACCTTTGAAACCCATGACAATTCCCCTCCGTATTTTGTCTCTGGTCCCTTAATACGTCTCATACTCTTGTGGGGTCTAGACCAGGGATCAACATTCAACAACCTTGCTCGCTGTGAGATAGTGGAGTGAGCTTGCAGGCAGTGGGTGCTTCTAGTTAGCAAGCAGGAGAGGGCAGCTGCAAAATAGACATAACCTCTGCCATAGTGCATAGCTTTATTAGCTCATAGAAGCGCCCCAGTCCTAGTGGAACCCTGAGCAACTGCCTAGTTGGCCTAATGGATGCACTGACCCTGACCATGTCATATTTTCAGTTTTGGTTACTAGCTCTGTGCACTACGCAACAACACGGGACATGTGTCTTTATGTAAACCGTCAATTCAAGTGAATTCTTTGATGTATTTGCACATACAGTTTTGTGTCCAGAGTGTGTATATGCAGGTTGTAGCGTGTGTGCACATACAGGGTTCCTCTTATGCACGGAATGCAAACTTTAATATCATTGGGATACAAACGCCCTGATACTATTCCAAATGTATCCGTCGTGACAAGCTGAGATTTGTACATCCTGTCTAACATGAATTAACACATGTTTTGTCATTTGCGAATTACAAGAAGACACAGCAGCACCCACAGGTGGGACAGCACTGATCGAGTCCAGAAGTGGCTCCTCGTCGCTGAGATAAAGGGCTCATCGTGAGTTCAAGTGCACGGGCTATTAATATGTGCCAGTGTTAAGAATCCGCCTGTGAGAACGGGACTCTACCAGCAGATTTCTGTTTATACTGCCGTGCGGCATTATCCCTGAATGGACGGCGTGGCTCATACGTGCCGTAAAATATTTAACACTGCGAGTGTGAAAAGATTTAATCACCCAATTAAACCGTTACACGTTTTACAGTCTGTTTGCGGCAATAAGGAAGCAGGTGATCACTTTGAAAATCTTTGCAATCACCTGAAAAAAAATACTATTTTTTTTGTTTTGTTTTAGAATAGAAATATCCTTGTTAATGTCTTTAACCCCTTCAGTCCCATAGTCGAGTTAACTCGATTTTGCACGATAACATATCAAAAAGTAGTCACTAGTATATAAAAAAACACATTTTCACACCTTTTTAAAGCAAGATTAGTGTTGAGAAGCAAAATCCTTTGTTTTACCACTCTCCAGGCACCTTGGAGAGTGATAAAACAAGCAGCAAACAGAAACCCCAAACATCATTGTAACAAAAAGCTCAAACACTTTTATGCTGCATTGCAGCAGTCAGGGATTTGGTAGAATACAGGGAGAGCTGTGGGGTCACTCACTGCTGTACAGGGAAAAGATTCAGGGGATTATAATGAGCGTAAATCCCTGTACTGTACAGATACAAGGTGTTGCTGTAATTGCCATACACAGGCATTATGCAGCACATACAGATACAAGGTGTTGCTGTAATTTCCATACACAGGCATTATACAGCACATACAAATACAAGGTGTTGCTGTAATTCCCATACACAGGCATTATGCAGCACATACAGATACAAGGTGTTGCTGTAATTGCCATACACAGGCATTATGCAGCACATACAGATACAAGGTGTTGCTGTAATTGCCATACACAGGCATTATGCAGCACGTACAGATACAAGGTGTTGCTGTAATTGCCATACACAGGCATTATGCAGCACATACAGATACAAGGGGTTGCTATAATTGCCATACACAGGCATTATGCAGCACATACAGAAACAAGGTGTTGCTGTAATTTCCATACACAGGCATTATGCGGCACAAACAGATACAAGGTGTTGCTGTAATTGCCATACACAGGCATTATGCAGCACATACAGATACAAGGTGTTGCTGTAATTGCCATACACAGGCATTATGCAGCACATACAGAAACAAGGTGTTGCTGTAATTTCCATACACAGGCATTATGCGGCACAAACAGATACAAGGTGTTGCTGTAATTGCCATACACAGGCATTATGCAGCACATACAGATACAAGGTGTTGCTGTAATTGCCATACACAGGCATTATGCAGCACATACAGATACAAGGTGTTGCTGTAATTGCCATACACAGGCATTATGCTGCACAAACAGATACAAGGTGTTGCTATAATTGCCATACACAGGCATTATGCAGCACATACAGATACAAGGTGTTGCTGTAATTGCCATACACAGGCATTATGCAGCACTTACAGATACAAGGTGTTGCTGTAATTGCCATACACAGGCATTATGCAGCACATACAGATATTGCATTGCTAATAATCTTATTATGATCACTATAAACCCCATAAGCAGGAGATCTCACCATTTTATTATCTGTCTGCAGCACATCTACTGCATCTGACACAAATGCCACTTCTGCCTGTATGCTGATAATGCAGACCCTGTATGACATTGTGCAAGATAAGGGACGTCATCTAGAGTGTAGAACCTTTCATCCCAGCAATATTTCTGTAAAGGATAAACGAATACAAGAAAACTTAATAATGAGCAAATTTACATTATTTTAATATTTTAACTATTTTGAAACAACAAATTTTAGTTTTGTTCTCTATGTAATTGTTAACGTTGCATTCCGTGTGTCAAAATAAAATTATGATAATACGCCTGTAGTGAGGACGAATGGATTGCTGATCTAGAAAGCTAACGTAAATAATAATTTTTAATCAAAATAATATCAAAACTCATGCGTTAAATTAACCTCAGAACTCAATATAATTTATTATATCTAAATCCCGAAAACCGTGTAAATGAAATCTGCCAGAGAGAGGTGCGGAAGTGATGATGAGAGAGAACCTCGTGTGTCCCTGTGCAAGATAAGGGAAACCATCTAGAGTTTAGAACCTTTCATCCCAGCAATATTTCCGTAAAGGATAAACGAATACATAAAGAATTAAAAATGAACAAAATTACATCATGTCATTTTCTAACAGTCTCAGAACAACAATCTCTGTGAAAAATTTCTATTTCACCCCATGTTTAATTGTTATCTTCAGAACTCATGGTTCAAATAAATGTTATGGTAATTTGTTTCAACAAAAATTGGTAGTGGAAGGGTTAAATGGTTCTGAGGAGCTTTTGTTTTTTCTCAATGAGTAATGTGTTAAAGGAAGGGATGCTTCGTAGTGATCCTTTCCACAAATGATTTTTCTTCGCTGCCAAGTGTACCGCGTTCCAGGCCACTCCTTGCGGTTACGACTATGTTGATACTTTTACTTTATGTGGTTCTGTCTTCCTAGATCTAACTTGCTTTCCATTGTCTTGCCTCATATAAGAACCTGGCAAGATCTCTTGTTATTAAACTGCCAGGTTCTAGTTCCTACTAGATCGTATTGTTGAAAGATATTTCTGTACACGTGACTTTTCCGAGCATCGGTTCTTCACATCACCAGCCTGAAAAATGGCAGTAGAAAATGACTCCTGGCATTCCACCAGACTTTAGGGCTTAATCAATAAGAGCCAAACTTGCCACCGAATTGCACCGAACGGTGAATTTCACCATACAGTGCAATTTGATGGCAGTTCGGCTATTCAGAAAGCTGGCAATTTGCCAAATATTGCCAGCTAAATACAATGCAATTTGCCTCATTTCTCTACAATCCTTCGACCTTTGGTGATAGTGGATTTATCCCATAGAGCAGTAATGGTTAATCTATACAGAGAACACCAAACTGCACCAAAGAGTTGTCGAAATGCCCAGATTTTTGGTGCTTCAGTTCGACAGGTTTAAACAATCGAATCCCCAAAAAAATTACCATTTTTATTATTTTTTTATTCAACCATTTTTTCAGCAAACTTTTTTTAATTTATTAGGCATTTTTCTGGATTTTGTTGGCAACATTTTTGATTCCCGTTTTTAAAATGGCGTTTTTTTTATTCTGTAACAGATCTTTTTATTATTATTTATATAACCCTATCCTATACTATAATAGAGTAAGGCTTGGCGTGTCCGTCGCCAAGCCTTACTCTGCGCATGCGCGCGAAACCAGCGGCAGTTGGCTGCGCGCGCATGCAACCGCCACGGCACGAGCCGGCTGTGCGCTCGCCGCGGCGGTTACAAGATGCACACAGCAGCCGGGTAGAGGCTGCGCTCGCAGCCTCTACCCGGCTGCCGCGCGCATCCAACTCCTGAGCGGCGAAGGGAAAGTTCCCTCGCTTCCGCTCTTTGAAGGACCCAAGCCGCGGTCACGTGGGAGTCCAACATGACCGCGGCTTGGGTCCTTCAACGAGCGGAAGCGGGGAAACTTTCACTTCGCCGCTCGGGAAGGTAAGTATGGCGCGGAGCTCATGGGGCGGCTGTCCGAATGCCGATAGAGCATTCGAACAGCCACCCCATGTCTGGTCTGGGATCTGAGCTGGGGAGCAATATCCACGAGCTGGGGCAGTATCCACGTGCTGGGGCAGTATCCACGAGCTGGGGCAATATCCACGTGCTGGGGCAATATCCACGTGCTGGGGCAGTATCCACGTGCTGGGGCAGTATCCACGTGCTGGGGCAATATCCACGAGCTGGGGCAGTATCCACGAGCTGGGGCAGTATATCCACAATAGACTGCCCTCTGGGCAGGCTTTCCACCTTGTTTATTATATTTACGTATTTTTATTGTTTTAAACGTCTTTTAAAAACTGCATTTTTTTTTCTTTATCCCTAGTTCGGCGGCTGATCAGCTTTTTCCAGCGGCGATTATTGCGGCAATTTTTTTTTTTTAGAGTTTTATTTTATTATTATTTATTTATTATTTTTATTTATTTATTTAGTTAATTATTGTTATTTATAAATAGTGTGTTTTTTTTCTGTAACAGACCTTTTAATTATTCATATAGACCTTATATGTAATTTCCTGGCATTTTCGTGCAGTAGTTTTTTTGCAAACAGCTTTTAAAAGTTGCAGTGTTTCGTTTTGTTGTTTTTTTACCCCGTTCGTCGGCTTGTCTGCTTTTTCCAGCAGCTGGTCGCCACTCTGTTCGGCGGATCGTCAACTTTATTCCGATGAGGTCTGTGCTTTTTTGGTGTATCGTCGGGTGCGTTCAGCTTTTTTTTGGTGTTTTTTCTGTTCACCTAGATTTTTTTCCCGCTCTTTACGGTGGTTTTTGCTTTCAAATCGGTGGTTTTGCGGCGGTTTTTCAGATGTGGCCGGCAGCTTTTCTCTGCACTTCGGGGACATTGCGGTGAATGCTGAATTCACCGCAGGGTCGGGGAATTCGATTCCTCAAAGTGCAGGGAATAACCCGGCTAGTGAATAGTGAATGCACAGTATTTGTGCCGAAATGGAATGACTCCGAAATTAAAAGCTCTGAAATTGGACTCAATTTCGACACATAGTGAATGACCCCAAGATTTGTTTCTTATCAGGAAAAGTCTCTTTCTTGGTCCTCGACTTGAATTAGCTCATGTTCGTGGATACGGCTCGGCTCGGCCGTTCTATCCCAAGGATTGTTCAAGACCTACATATCATACATTCCTTCTTAATTGTCGTGATTGCACTTGATTTCCGAAAGCCATTGAGCTTCATTCCTGCCGTGGCGGTGCATTGCTTTATTAGTGTGCGTGAAGTGCCGGCGATTACATTTCAAAGGCTGACACCTCTGGGTCTTTTCATTGACCCCTTTCAAGCTGGTGAGAAGTCGGAGTGACGGAGTGGTGACAGGTGTCAAGGTTTAAAGTGTTACATTTTCATCTGTTATCCTAAGGCAACGTGTCAAAAATGGCAAAAGAACACAAACTGATTGAAGCTATCCCTGCACATTTTTCTCAGCCATGAGTAGGATTAGCGTGTCATAAGGGTTTTATTATCTTTACAGTAATGCGCATGTTTGTTGATTTCCGGATTCGAATTCCTCTTTTTAATGTTATATACTACTTGCTTTGTTTACACTTTTTTGAAACACATTTTGTTCACAGACCCGCCTTGTACTAAAACATCGAAACATACAGGGTTATTCAAAGAGATCCGAATTGCTTGAGAAAGGTAACCGAACGCTGAAAATCAATGTACGGTTACCTTTCCTGGCCATTCGGCTACCCAGAGAGCAGGCAATTCGCCAAATCCTGGCGAATTGCCTGCACATACGGTGCCTGTTCGGTGCCTGTTCGAGGGCAGTGAAATCCCCATGAAAAAGCACTGCTTCGGCTATTCAGAGAACACAAACCTGCAGTGAAAGGTTCCCCTAATGCCCTGCCATTCGGTGGTTTAATTCGGTGGTTTAATTCGGCAAGGATTCAATGTTAAAAATATTCCCGTTTTAATTCAATATCTAATAAACTGTTAATTATAAAATTCTGCAGTAAAGAGTCTCTTTATTTATAGATTTTTTAGGATATTTTAAGCATTTTTCAGATTTTTTTTTTTTTTTAAAAGTCCGATTTTTTTTTTTTTTTTTTAACTTTACTTATTTTTTTCTGTAACAGACCTTTTTATTATCATTCATTGGATCATATGTAAATTTCAGACATTTTCGATCAGTAGTTTATTTGCAAACAGCGTTTCACTTTTCAATCATTCAAGCAAACTGTTTTTCTAATTTATTCACTTCACTGTCTGCGGTGTCGGCTTTTTCCGGCGGCTTCGCTGCGTGTGATCAGCTCCTGCTCGGGTTTTTCCGTGGTTTTCGGCAGGTTAACCCTTTCACTGCTGAAGACGTGTGGGACACGTCCTCATTGATGCACGTTGCATGCTGAGGACGTGCCCCACACGTCATCAGCTGTGCGGGACCCCCGGCGGAGATACTCACCTCTCTGTCCGGGGTCCCACGGCGTTCTGACTTCAGCGTCCTCAGACGCTGAAGTCAAGCGCCTCCCGGCGTAAATGACGTCATCGCGCCATGCGCGATGACGTCATTTCCAGGCGACCCCCCGGCAATGCCGGGAGATAGCCTGGAAGGGAGGGGGGGGATCCGATCGGATCCCTCTCCCTCCCGATCGGGAAGGAGCAGCGGTAAAAGCCAGGCACCGCTTAAAAGGGGAGAGTCTCCCCTTTTAAGCGATGCCTGGCTTTAACCCCTCAAGTGCTGGGTTGCACTTCAGCGCCTTGCGGCACCGAAGTGCAGCCTATCTCCGGTGGGGGCCGCCATCTTGGATGGCGGCTCCGCCCCCGGGACTCCCCTCGCTGTCTGACGTCATCACGCATAGCGTGATGACGTCAGATAGCCGGGGAACCCCTAGCTGCCGGGGATTTCCCAAGGAAATCCCCTGGTGGAGATAGGGGGTTCTTGTGAACCCCGATATCTCCAGAACCGTGGCAGCTAGGGGGTCATGGAGGGTGTCATTTGAAAGGCCTGAGCATGGCCTTTCGAATGATACCCAACATGACTAGGTAAAAAGTAAAACAAAAATAATAAAAAAAAAAAAAATAATAATAAATAAATTTAAAAAAATAAATAAATAAAAAAAACATGTTTTTTTTTGTGTGTTGTTTTTATTAATGCAGCAATATTGTTCACATTTCAATTATAATGTGAACAATGATGCTGCACTAATGATTTTTTTCTATGGGGTGCGTTTGCTAAAAATCACGTAATTCCCCCCAAAAAAAGTAACAAGTCCCCATTTCAAATTTTTTGTACAAGCGCACCCCATAGAAAACATAACCGCAAACGCTCATGTGATAAAATGTGAAAAAAAACACTTTACACACTGCAGATGATTAAAAATTCAATTTTTATTGTATTTTTTGTTATAATATACAGGCAGGTCATGACGTATACATATAAAAATGATATATTATGAATCTGCGTAGTCTGACGGAAAGAACGATATATAATATGTCTGGGTCATTTATTAAAATGTGGCTTCAAATCGCGTTTAAACATGATGAGCGAAAGCGGTAAAAATGAGCTCAGCACAGAGGCGTGAAATGCCTCAGCAGTGAAGGGGTTAATCCAGATATTTTTGTGGGTTTTCGCCGTGCATTTCGTTTTGCGGTTAGTTTTCGTCAGGTTTGCGGCAGCTTTTCCCTGCAATTCGGGGACCCTGTGGTGTTTGCTGAATACACCGCAGGGTCACCGAAATGGGATCGGCAAAAGGAACCGAATTGAAGAGAACGAAAAGTCACCGAACGTGCGGTGACTTTTCGAATCTCTTTGAATTACCCTGATAGAAAATGTCGGCAGATAAGAACCTTTCGGCCCATCTAGTCTGCCCAATTCTATGGATACTTTACCTCTATTTATCTTTTATTTAGGATGGCCTCGTGTCTATCCCACGCCTGCTTAAATTCAATCACTGGTTTAGGCTAGGGTCAGACGAGCGTGATTTCTACGGACTGTACGTCTGTGCACACGGACGTACGTCAGTACGGAAGACACAGTAGTGGCCACACAGTCCGTTTATTCACTGACGTATATTTTGACGGATGTAGGAGGGAAAATAAATTAAAAAGCAAAACCATTTTGTCCGTGAAAAATGCACCATTACCAGTAGATATTTGTATCCTTTGCAGGGCGGCAGCACTGTGAAGTCTATCTGTAACGATGCCATTGTGGATAGCCCGATTGGCTGCTTCCCTGGAGGTTGAGACGGACCTGTTCTTGGGTTATTTTTGGCACATGTCACGCACTGCTGGGCTATTGCTTGGCAGACTACTGACAGTCCTGGTACGTAGAAATGTGGCTCCAATTGCTGTTCCATCATTTCTCTTCCTCCATGGGTACTTGCGTGGAGCGTTCTTACAATCTCAGGAGCCAATGTTGCTGGTAGGACTATTTGTCCATTCTTCAACTGGAACCATCCTTCTTCTCCATATCCGCCTTGTTCTTCCAATAGCCATTTCTTCTCTTTCTCTGAATATACGGGTGTCCATTCACTCAGTGGCGCCGGTAGGAGTGCAGCCACCACTGGTTTTGCTTTGTATCGTGCCAATTCTCCACGGTTTCCCCAGACAAATTCTTCTTTCGGGAAATAGTATTGCCATGCGAAGAACAGCAGATCTTGTCTGTCTTGGGAATCTCTTACTGCTGGTATGAAAAAGTTCATTGCACTTCTCTTCATTCTTGGCAGCTTGTTTTTGATAAGGATCTCCTTGAGGAAGAACCTCACCAACGGGGCTTGGTATTCTTCTGCTCCTAACTCTCCCAGACGTAGCAGTATTCGTGTAATCCGTAGATTATTATGAGGGTTGGTTGTTAAATTTTCGAAACGTGAAGCAAAATTTTCTGCTTGTTCAACTTCTGTTACTTTTGTATCTTCTTCACACTCCCCCATTAATTTTACGCCGAAGAATTTCAGCATCATTTTGTATGCTCTGCGTAGTCTTTGCTGAACTTCTGAGGTGTTAATCATTAGGCGTGTCTCATGCGGATTCAGAGGAGTGGAGTAGAAATTTCAGCCTTGAGACTGGTTGGGAAAAGCCATTGGATATAGTCATGATTGAGTTCTAATAGTTCATACTCATCTTGCCATTTGTGCAACATAATTTCAATGAACTCGTCTTTGGGTTCAAATTTTCTCCAATTCATATAGAATTCGTAGTTTGGCATGGGAGGTTGAGGCTCTTGCTTGCAGAGCAGGACTTTGGCTTGATCATTTCTTAGCAATGGTTTTGCAGCTGCTTTTGCGGCCTGGTCAGCGCGCCTGTTGCCTTTTGGGATTTCATCATGACCTTTCTGGTGGCCACGACAGTGCATGATACTGACAGCACTTGGTTTCCATACAGCTTCTAGGAGGGCTGCGATTTCAGCTGCATACTTGATTTGTTGTCCTGAGGAAGTAAGTAGACCTCTTTCTTTGTAGAGTGCACCATGTGCATGGACTGTCATGAAGGCGTACTTGGAATCAGTGTAGATATTCACTCTTTTGCCTTCGGAGATTTCTAGAGCCTTGGTTAGGGCTGTTATTTCAGCCAGTTGTGCAGATGTATGGCCTGGTAGTGGATTTGCTTCGATAATTCCTTCTGCTGAGACTACTGCATATCCGGAGACTTTCTTCCCATCATCCATGTAGCTGCTACCATCAGTGAACAACTGTAGATCGTATTTGTCTAGGGGTACGTCCTTCAAATCTGGCCTGCTACTGAACACTTCTTCCATGACTTGGAGGCATTCATGATTTGGATCCTCTTCACAGTCAGGTAGTAAAGTAGCAGGGTTCAGTGTAGCAATGATGTCCAAATGAACCCGTGGATTCTCACACATCATAGCTTGGTACTTTGTCATCCGGCTGTTGCTGAACCAGTAGCTTCCTTTTACATCCAGCAGGGCTTTGACAGCATGGGGCACCTTGACATGAAGAACTTGTCCAAGGGTCAGCTTGTCTGCTTCTGCTATCAGCATTGCGGTGGCTGCCACGGCTTTCAGGCATGGGGGTAGGCCACAGGCCACAGGGTCAATTTGCTTGGAGAGATAGGCCACAGGCCTTAGCCAAGAGCCAAAACTTTGAATCAGCACTCCTGTAGCTGTTTGATTGTGTTCATGCACATACAGCTGGAAGGGCTTGCTGTGATCTGGCAGTCCCAGTGCAGGAGCTTCCATTAACAGAGTCTTTAATTTTTGGAAAGCTGCTGTTTGCTCTTCTTCCCAGAGGAAGGGGTCCTGTTCTCCCCCCTTTGTGGCCTGATGAAGGGGCTTGGCAATATCTGCGAACTTGGGGATCCACAGGCGGCAGAAGCCTGCAGCTCCCAGAAACTCACGGACTTGTCTTCTGGTCTTTGGTTGGGGTATTCGGCATACTGCTTCTTTTCTTTCTGCCCCCAATGCGCGCTTGGTACCTGTTAATTGGAAACCTAAGTACTTTACACTTTGTTTGCATATTTGTGCTTTCTTTCTTGACACTCTGTAACCTGTTTGGCATAGTAGATGTAGCAGGGCCTTTGTGGCAGATAAACAGTCTTTTTCTGTGGGAGAAGCCAGTAATAAATCATCTACATACTGTAGTAAAACAACTCTGTCTGGCTGAGCGTTGAAGGACAGGAGGTCCTGGCTGAGTGCGCACCCAAAAATCGTGGGCGAGTTTTTGAAACCTTGGGGGAGGCGTGTCCAGGTCATTTGATGGCGCGCTTCCGTGGTAGATTCCTCCCACTGAAATGCAAAAATGGGCTGGCTTGCTGGAGCCAGGCGAATGCAAAAGAAAGCGTCTTTTAAATCAAGCACCGTGTAATATTTTGTATCTCCGGGAATTAATGCCAATAAATTGTATGGATTGGGAACCACAGGGTGTAGAGTTACTGTGGCCTCGTTGACGGCTCGTAAAACTTGGACTGGGCGGTACTCTTGTGTGCCCTCTTTCAGTACTGGCAATAGGGGTGTGTTCCACAGTGACACGCAGAATTTCAATATGCAGTGGTCTTTAAGTCTCTGTAAATGTGTCTGGATATTCTGCTTGGCTTTTTGTGGGATATGATATTGTCTTAAAGCCACAGGCGTTGCACCAGGTTTTAAATCAACGTACACTGGGGGAATATTTACAGCTAGTCCGGGCGGGTTTTCCTCCGCCCACACCCCAGGAATTGCGAGGAGTAGTGTGTGCGGGTCTGGGGCCGCTGGCAGAGTTGGTGCTGTGCGCCATTCTTCCTCTCTTGGCATAATCACTGCAATTTTTACAGGTTGGGTGTGCTGGCTGGCTGGGTTGTGCTGCCGTGTAGAGCTGCCACTCTCAGGCAGGTCTAATCGAGCATGTCCCCCGGGAAGAAATGTAATTTGGGCTTGCAATTTGCAAAGAATATCCCTCCCCAGGAGCTGGATGGGACATTCGGGCATATGCAAAAATTCATGTTCAACATTGTGCCCACCCACACTACATTTTCGAGAAGCAAGGAAGGGGTACTTAGCAGACACCCCCATTGCTCCCATAATATCAACTTCATTTCCCATTGGGGGTGCAATTTGCTGTGTTACAACAGAATATTCGGCACCGGTGTCAACCATAAAAATTTCATCTTTATTTCCCACTCTCATAGTGACCGTGGGCTCGTGGTTACCGAGCGGGATGGGCCCAGGTCCTTGTCAATATGTACCCTGCCCTTCAAATGACGTTCCCGCCAAACCCACAAACCCTGCACCGGCACCTTCACTTCTCTCATATCTGCCGTTTGTTACCTGACCATTGGATGCCTAACCTCCCGATTCCCCAGCCTCCCCCTGTCCCCCAAATTTAGCCAAAAATGCAGGACAATCATTTTTCCAGTGACCCTCACCCCGGCACCAGGCGCACTGGTTGGGTCCCAGGGGTTCCCTAGAGACTCCCCTACCTCCCCGACCCCTTGCTCTCCCTCTCTCCGGGGCACCTCTTCCTCCACCATTTCCCATATAAAACGACAACACCTGTGTGCCCTCTTTGTCTCTTTATCTCCTCCCGCTTTTCCTCTAGATCCCGGTTATGAAACACCTTATTAGCAATTTCTACCAATTCGCTAATACCTTTTCCTAAAAACCCATCTAGTCTCTGTATTTTATTTCGTATATCTCTCTGTGACTGTCCCACAAAAGAAGAATTAATTAACCTCTGATTCTCCACCGCCTCAGGGTCAATAGGACTATACATCCTGTATGCATCCAGCAACCTCTCTAGAAATGCACCTGGGGATTCTTTAGACTCTTGTACAATATCCGCTATTTTCCCCATGTTTGTGGGTTTCTTCCCTCCCGCTTTAACACCCATTATCACCGCTGTCCGGTACGTCTGCAGGTGGGCAATACCTGCAGCGGTATTGTATGGCCATTTGGGATCTGTTTTGGGGTAATGCTCCTCTGCCCACGCTTCTGGCTGGGGCTTAGCATCTTCTACGGCTTGGGCAAGTAGAATTTTCCACGCGCTACTATGTATTCGGGCTCTTTCCTCAGTAGTGAACATTGTCAGCATTAGTTGTTGACAATCTGCCCATGTGGGGTTATGTGTAAGCATGACTGATTCTATCATACTGGCAGTGGCGTAGCGTGGGTTGTCAGCGCCCGGGGCCAGCCAAGAATTGTGTGCCCCCCCACCTGTGGACACGTTATCGATATTGCCCCAGCTCTCACATGGATATTGCCCCAGCTCATGGATTTTCCCCCAGCTCATGGATATGCCCCAGCTCACACATGGATTTGCCCAGCTCATGGATTTGCCCCCAGCTCATGGATTTGCCCCCAGGTCATGGATTTGCCCCAGCTCATGGATTTGCCCAGCTCATGGATTTGCCCCCAGCTCATGGATTTGCCCCCAGCACATGGATTTGCCCCCAGCTCACACATGGATTTGCCCCCAGCTCATGGATTTGCCCCCAGCTCATGGATTTGCCCCAGCTCATGGATTTGCCCCCAGGTCATGGATTTGCCCCCAGGTCATGGATTTGCCCAGCTCATGGATTTGCCCCAGCTTACACATGGATTTGCCCCCAGCTCATGGATTTGCCCCCAGCTCATGGATTTGCCCCCAGGTCATGGATTTGCCCCAGCTCATGGATTTGCCCCCAGGTCATGGATTTGCCCAGCTCATGGATTTGCCCCAGCTTACACATGGATTTGCCCAGCTCTCACCTGGATATTGCTCCAGCTCCGGCAGGGGTTGAGGGGACCCAGATGCCGGGCAGCGCGGGAGTGCCTGCCCGGTCCTGAAGAGTCCGTCCTGTTAAAGGGAAGCGGCTGCGTGCGTGCGCAGGTCACGCGGTCCGGCCAGTCAGGTGGTACAGAGACTCAGTACCACCTGATTAGCCGGACCACGTGACCGGCTGCGCCTGCACGCAGCCGCTTCCCTTTAACAGGACGGACTCTTCAGGACCGGGCAGGCACTCCCGCGCTGCCCGGCATCTGGGTCCCCTCAACCCCCGGGCCAGTTTTAGGGGCGCAAATTTGCGCCCCTAACAAAACTGCGCCCGGGGCCACGGCCCCCCCAGCCCCCCCCACGCTACGCCACTGCATACTGGCCACTGCCGCGGGATTAGTGGAGTACAGTGGTGTGTGTGTTTTCCAGTTAAAGAGGTCTGTTGTCGTGAATGGGACATATGTGTATTGCACTGGCCCAGGTGCTCCATTATCCAGTAAAGGGCCTGGCACTTCCCGTAGGGGCATTTGCATCTTACTTTTGTTGGGATTGTGCTGATATGGTTCTCGGGGTTTATATATATTGTTTGCAGCGCGAGTGGTGGCCCCTTGTTTTTCATCTTCACTCTCATCATCACTATCCTCTTGGGATACTAATTTATATATGCTCCCATCGGGCATCTCAATTTTTCCTGGTGGGACCTCTCTGTCTCCTACACCCGCTGCCCCCTGGTCTTCTTCCGCAATACCGCGTGGCGGAGCGAAGGGAGCCGGCCGGGAAGTAGCAGCTGCCTGCTCCCCCCCCTCTGCCCGCGCAACCGCGGCACTCAAGGCTTCTCTAGCTGCCCCATAACATGATGGATAAGGCGGGGGCAAAGAATCAATCTCCTCCGGTTGTTCTATCAACACCGGTCTCCCTTTCTCTTCATTATTTGGGGGTACCTGCTTCTTGTTTTGTCCCGCCATCATTATAAAATGACTTATCTTTTACACAATACCTCCATATATCTATATACGAGTGCTGTTCAGGATGTCCGCATTTCCCGGTGACTTGGGAATGCACTCTCTGTATTAGCTCCGGGTCCATTGACCCCTGCTCTGGCCACTCTGGAACTAACAGTGGCCATACAATTGTACACATTAATGTTAGTTTCTCCTTAGTTAACTCTACACCATAATCATGCGTTGCATATAGCGCTTCAAAATTCCGCACCATATACCCTAAGGGCGTCTCACTCTTCTTTACCTTCTTGGGTTTGGACGACCCGTTACCCATTGTTACTCTTTTAAGAGCAGCAACCTTTTTACAATACGGATATCACTTTTTAGCAAACACACTTGAAATTTACTGTCTGGTACTTCAGTCAACAATTCATATGTATCGGATTCGCTTCCTCTGTCAGTAGCCGGACTGCAGTCGCCTGAGCCGGAAACGTACCTTGGGAGTCCACTCTCAAGTTTGCTTTCTCGCTAGGCGAGTAGGTGCTCAATCACTCACAGCACTCAAATCACTCACAGCACGTACTGTACCAGATACTTTCAGCACAAAACAATACATAGACAATTCAACTCTTTCTACTAGCCGAGGGCACACCGTCCCTCCTTTTGGCTCCTTATACCCCGTTAATTGAACTCTAACTCTTGACTGCTTGTGACTATGTGCACCCCGTTCTACAACAACACTCCCGTCTGCAATTCCAATTTGCCTATGGGTAATCTACCCACCCAGCACCACTACCGCTGCAGCTACCGCTGACCTGATCTCAGCCCAGTCACAGAAATCCCTCCTCCTTTCCTTGTCCACATGCAGAAGCTCTGTTTACAAACACTGACTATGACTATGCAACTCCACGTGGCTACTCTCTCCCTCTCTTACAGAACTACCATTTGGTTAACATCCGATCCCCCGGGTCCAGACACACGCTAGCCACTCTGGCTCCTTTGCTTGTCCGTGCTGTCGGCGGCGGGTTCGGTATGTCAACGAGACCGTGGCCGCGGGTCTCCTTATCCGACTATGGTCGGACGTTTCCCTTTATACCGGTATCTCCATTACACATAAAAACATAGAAGACACTTTACCTATCGCCGCGCTGCTCGCTGTTTCCTCAGACTCGGTGGTGTCCCAGCTTCCCGGGCCGGGGGTCCGTTTGGGACGAGACGAGGTCCACTGAACAGGAAATCCTGCTTGGCGCCTGCAGATGTCAGCTCACCTTCAACAGATGCCCAACCGACGGGATCACTCGCACCTGCAGTCAACCGCCACAGTGCTCAGCAGTCGTTGCCATGCCGGCAAGGACCCGTATCCCGGATCACGAGCACCCAAGAAATGTTACCGGAATCAGCTAGGTTCACTCGGGATGAAGCCGGACCGGACACGAGCAAGGATTGTCTGAACACGAGTCTCTTCAGGAAAGACAAACTTTATTTGTGTCGTCACACAATGCTCACACAGGATTAAATCGCAAAGAGTGAGCCCCGAACTCACCCCGACTAGAGGTTTTATACCCCGAATACATAATTAGGTACATCCCAATTAGCCCACCTCCCGATGACACTATCCCACCCCACGTGGGTTAGTACCTCCCTTGGTTAATATCAAAGGCATTCCATACATTGGCCGTAAATTGGCAAACTTCATGTTAGTCTGACAGTTCGTGATTTGTTGCGGCACTCATTCTGGACCGTGCCCACCTCCCCCGGGCCTATGTTTATTTGTCACAGATAAGACATGGTCTGGTTTCTACGCTCTCTTTGCCTCTCTGCAGGCCTTTGTGACCTTGATGTAACTATTTCTCATCCTGTCTCTCCATGCCAAGAGCAGCCCGGATCTTCCTCCATTTTAATTGCTTCTCTGCTAATCTAACACATTCCTAAAATTCTATGTAAGCTTCATTCTAGTTTCTACTGAAATCTACCTAGTTATTTTCAAGTGAACCAATATTCTGAACAAGATGGCCGCCTGGCTCATAATGGCGACCATCTTCCAGCCTGATTCCACTTCAGTTTTACTTGCGTTATATTTTAACGGATGACAAAATGCATTCGGATCGTAATACCACCGTTAATTTTCGCTCGTTAACGCTGGAAGCTGTGCGCAAAATTAATTGCGAGAGCGTTTTTGGGCGGAGAATGTAATAGAGCCCCAAGAGAGTTATTCAGAAGGCACTGAAATTTCTGAAAAAAGCCGACCAGCCACCTAAAAAAAAAACTACCAGTTTGTTTTTTTGTTGTTTTTTTAAGATCTGTTACAGAATAAAAAAGAAAAACGGCATTTACAAAAAATTGGAATGAAAAATTTTGCCGAAAAAAACATGAAAAATTCCTAAGTTTAAATAAATAAATAGAGACCTTTTGCTGCAAATTAAAAGAATAAACGGGTGAATAAATATTTAATAAAAACAGGATTTTTTTTTTTTACATTGAAACCTATGGGATTCGCCTGATTAAATCTGCTGAATGAAAGCACCAAACAGCAGGGCATTTCACTGACATTTCTCTGCTGTTCGGTGTCTCTGAATAGATTAACCATTGCTTCTCTATGGGGGATTTCGCTGCTGCCGAAGATCACCGTATTTCGCTGGCAATTTGCCAATATTTGGCAAACTGCATGCTTTCTGAATAGCCGAATGACCCCGAAATGGCACCGTATGGGGAAATTCTGTTCGGTGCTCTTTGAATAACCCCTTTAGTACATTTAAGCATGCACAGCTATAAATATTCTCATCCTGTGTGCAAAGATATCTGCTCTGTTACAGTATCTGTCTGTGCTTGTGTATTGAACTTTGCGGTTCGAGGTGATTAGGGGAAGGCTCCTATAGCAGTCTTGATATATTCACTGTAAAATGATTTTGGCAGACGTTCAATAATCAGTCAACACTGCGAGCTGTTCTTTTTTTTTCTCATGTCCTAAAATGCACTGTCACCTTACAAGCCAAAGAGTTCACTGCCGGCAACCTGCGAGTTTCACAGTATCGCCGAGAGAAGAACTTTGTGGAAGCTACTTTTGCAGCCTCTGTTAAAGGGCCAGTACCACTAAAAAATGCAATGTCCTTATTGTGTTTATTTGATGTTGCTGATATCTTACATGTGCTTTGTCTTTCTCTTGTATGTTTAGATAAGAAAATATTTTCCTCTATATGTGTCACTGGGTGCATCCATTGTGTGATATTTTCCTCTATATGTGTCACTGGGTGCATCCATTGTGTGATATTTTCCTCTATATGTGTCACCGGGTGCATCCATTGTGTGATATTTTCCTCTATATGTGTCACTGGATGCATCCATTGTGTGATATTTCCCTCTATATGTGTCACTGGGTGCATCCATTGTGTGATATTTTCCTCTATATGTGTCACTGGGTGCATCCATTGTGTGATATTTTCCTCTATGTGTCACTGGGTGCATCCATTGTGTGATATTTCCCTCTATATGTGTCACTGGGTGCATCCATTGTGTGATATTTTCCTCTATATGTGTCACTGGATGCATCCATTGTGTGATATTTCCCTCTATATGTGTCACTGGGTGCATCCATTGTGTGATATTTCCCTCTATATGTGTCACTGGGTGCATCCATTGTGTGATATTTTCCTCTATAGGTGTCACTGGGTGCATCCATTGTGTAATATTTTCCTCTATATTTTATTTTTATTTATAAAAGGATTTTACCAGGAAGGATACATTGAGATTTCTCTCGTTTTCAAGTATGTCCTGGGTTCGAGAACATTGAGTGGTTACAGAAATACAAAAAAAATAGTAAAATGCAAGATATTAACACAAGACCAAATATACAGATTAACAGAAACGCATTTATCATTATTATGTTGTTATTATTATTAGTTATTATTATGTTGTTCTTCTTCTTATTATTATTATGTTGTTATTATTATTATTGTTATTATTATGTTGTTATTATTATTATGTTATTATTATTGTTATTATTATTATGTTATTATTATTATTATGTTGTTATTATTATATTATTGTTATTATTATTATGTTGTTATTGGTATTATTATTATGTTGTTATTATTATTATTATGTTGTTATTATTGTTATTATTGTTATTATTATTATTATTATGTTGTTATTATTATTATTATTGTTATTATTGTTATTATTATTATTATTTATTATGTTGTTATTATTATTATTATTGTTATTATTGTTATTATTGTTATTATTATTATTATTATGTTGTTATTATTATTATTATTGTTATTATTGGTATTATTATTATGTTGTTATTATTAATGTTATTATTATGTTGTTATTATTTATTTATTTATTTCGTGTCACTGGGTGCACCCATTGTGTGATATGTTCCTCTATAGGTGTCACTCACTAGGTGCATCCATTGTGTGATATTTCCTCTATATGTGTCACTGGGTGCATCCATTGTGTGATATTTTCCTCTATATGTGTCACTGGGTGCATCCATTGTGTGATATTTTGTGTTGTAAACTGCCCCCCCCCACAGTATCTTTCCGTAAACTTGCTCCTCACTGTGTGGCTTTGGCCATAGAATGGAGTGAATGAGTCAGTCGCCGACTCACATCATTGTATTGTGTGGGATATATTTAAAGGACATCACCAAGGGGTAGATTAGAAGTCTTTTAAGCTTCCTGTTTTATCTCATTCAGCTGCCAGCTCTTATCTCAGTTAGCCTCATGCCGTTAGCTGCCGTCTTATCTAAACATTCCCTCCTCCACCACCTCATTAACTGTTAAATATTATAGATTGGATAAAGCACAGCCACAATGCAAAACCTTTGCACGTATTTTTCTAATTGTTGCATCATGGGAAAAATCTACAAAATGGAAACAGGAGATTAATAAACTAACTTTATTTTTCTTTTTTACATGCAATTATTTCTAACAGAGAACAAAAAAAACAACAGCAGTGGGACAAAGGGAAGTGAAACAAATAGAAGCATAGGGAAGGTAGAGCTGGTGGCCAGAAAAAATATAGCAGCGATTGGTTGGAGAAGGACCAGTTGTTTATGCTTTTTAAGAGTATTCAGAGTGAAACGTGGAAGCAGCTGCAAAGGAGAGCTGACATTAAGGACCGGGACTGGGTGGGAGGGTAGATTGGGATGGTAGATGGGAAAAGTGGGTGGGCCTGCAGAGTGGAAAAGTTTTGTTCAGTGACGTCTGTGGGTGTGAGGAAGATCTCATTGCTGTATAGAGAAGGAAACATAGTAAGATTTAGCAAGAGTGACCAGGTTGTATGGAGGTATTTATGACATAGGAAGAGAGGGAGAAGCAGAGGGGAATATTCTAACAAGAAGAGAGGGGACGTTAAAAGACAACATTTTACATACTCTTACATCTGTAGCGCTCACTCCCGGAGGAGCCGCTGAATTTGAACCTCGGGTCAGTCTCCCCGCACTAGGGAATAAATATACTCCAGCACCGTCGTGGATTTTATAAATTATATAGTTTACTGAATAAACGGGCATATAATGAGTAACACGGTATATGTATATATTTTTACAGTACTTCGTAATACGAGAAACACGCAGCGGAAAAGGAAAAATACAGCACTTCGTAATGCGAGAAACACGCAGCGGAAAAGGAAAGAAGTATTTTTAACCCCTTAGTGGTTGGAGTGTGAGTCTCATACAGGTTATGTCCCAAGGAATGTATGTGTATCCGTGTGTTGGTACCCGGGTACAATATTCAACTGGCCAGTGAATTATTTAGGAGGTATCTTCGACTAGTCACGTTGGGGCCCTGTAGGTTTTGGAACAAACTGTAGTGTGCTTTAGTATTTCACCGTGGCCTGGAAGGCCTCTCACCCATCTGCCAGATACTCGGTGCTCCGCTCGACCCAGGACGTCTCTCCGCTCGATTTTGACTGGGGTTCTCTGTGTCACCGGATCCGCTGTCTTGCTCCTCTGTATCGGCCACAAGATGTCCAGCTCACCGCCTGCACTCCCTGTTAAATCGTCTGCGGTTCTCCTCACTCGGGGTCCTTCAGCTTACTCTGTCTCAGCGTGGGTTACTGGGCCTTCATTTGAATAGGGAGGAAAAAGCCCGATCTCTAGCTCCGCTAGGCCGCACCTGCACTCTGGCCTGGTCGAGATCACTTTCTGCTACACTGCGTCTTGCTCCTCTCACTCCTCGGCGCGCTCTGCCAGCTCTTTCCACGAGGCTGCGGATATCAGTGTCTCTCTCCCACCCACTTCCTGTTCCCCGCCCGCAAAGCATGCGAGAAAATGTAGTCCCAATGTTCAATGTCTTACATCGCGCTTGTCTCCCTCCGGTGGCCAAAAACAAGTACTACAACGACAGGGAATTTAAAACCAGCGCTACACTTCTTTTAAATAAATTATTGTTTTTTATTTTACTAGTTATTTAATATAGCGGTATTTATCTCATATTTGTATTCCATTATATATAATGTCATGAATTCTGAGTGTTACACTTTATTGTTGCTCTGTACAATTATATCATTTGATTTTATTTTGGTACCAGTTATATTTTATTAACAGGGTTATTCAGAAAGAACCGAATTGGCCCCGAAATCACAAGCGAAAAACAGTGATCTTTGGCAGCAGTGAAATCCCCATAGAGAAGCAATGGTTAATCTATTCAGAGACACCGAACAGCAGAGAACTGTCAGTGAAGTGCCCTGCTGTTCGGTGGTTTCATTCGGCAGTTTTAATCAGGCGAATTACATATGCTTCAATGTTAAAAATATTCTGTTTTTATCCAATATTTAGTGATTACTGATGACAGGTAGTGGGGAGCTGAGTTAAGGTAGTTAAGTAGTGAGCTAAACCTGAAATTAACCATAACCTTAAAATTAACTCTAAAAATAAACCTAACCCTAAAATTTCTATAGTTTTCTTTAAAATGCATGAATTTAATTGTATTGTAAAATTTTCATTGATCGAGATATCTCGGGCTTCAAAGGCACCATCCGGTGCCCGATATCGAGATATCTTGATCTGCAGCTCTGCAGGCCAAACGTAAATTAAACTTTTTTTCTACAAACAAATTTTGTTTGCTTTTGGGCTGCAGAAAGTGCCCGAGAAAAGTTTTAGCCATGTGGACATGATGCCCAATGAGCTAAAACTGTGTAAAGTCAGCAAACTGAATGCCTTGACATCGGACATTCTGCAAGCCGATACATTTGTTGCAGCTTGTGTTCCCTGTAGCAGCTATTACTCAGTTTGGTAGTAGATGGCTCCATCTACTGGCCAAATATGTTAGTACACTAAGAAATACACTGGGAATATGCCCAACGACTTCTTTCTGTGTAATTAATTAAAAATTATTTAAAAAATACAAAAAAAAACCACTGGTACCTGACAGTGGATTTCTGGACACTCCCTTGGTAGTGAAGGGGTTAATGACAAAATGTAATGCTGTATTAGAGAGGTAAAAAATAAAAATAAAATATTATGTTAATTGTGTAAAGGTGTCATGTGACTTCATAGAATCAGAATCATGCCATTCCCTTATCTTCACCACTAAGCATCTGCTCAGAGTTCAGTGGACAGAATCAGTGTTTGCCTCAACCAGTGGAGGGCAGGAGTGAGCGAGACACTTACCAGTGGCTGTCATCGGGTAATAAGCTTCTCAGACACAAGTGACATGTTATGTCTCACAAAATACATGATACTTCCCTGTACAATATGTAACAACTTTAAAACTCTGCTTCCATTAACTCCTTCACTACAAGTGATATTAAAAAAAAAAACTGCCAGGAGCCAGTGTTTTTTTGGAAAATAATTCTTAATTAATTATACAGTAAGAAATATTTGGGAATTTTCCCAGTGTATCCCTTACTGTAATAACCTATTTGACAGGGAGTTGTCACCATCTGCTGGCCAAAAGGAGTTACTGCAGTTTTGGGCTCAACGCAGGATCAGAAGGGGAGATGTCAGTTAAAGACATTCCCCGGCTGGTTTTAAAACATGTTAGCACCTCGGGCATCACGCCCACAATGCTAAAACTTTGTGGACACCTTCTGGATCCTCCAATGCAAATGAAATTAATTTGCAACCAGCAAATTTGGTTTGCATTGATACAGCATAGCCTCAGATCGTGTAAACATAGGGTGACCGTATCGGCCATGTTTAAAGGGACACATGTAATTTTTTCATGCTGATAGGCAGTGCATGAAAAATGCTACCCTGCAGCATGCAGAATCCATGCACTGCATGTATGAGATCAAAAAGGAAAACCAGGAGACCTGCCTTGATTTCCATCCTGCAGCATATGAATTATACATGTTGCAGGGCAACATGCTCCATGCTGTGCTCCCCTCTGCATGAAATAGCAATATGTGTCCCCTTTAGGCCTGGCCGACATGATCACCCTATGTAAACACAATCTCAGCGTTCTGTGTCTGCTCCTGCTGTTCGTGAATACATGACCATGGTAGTGAAAGGGTTAAGAATGTCAAGTGTGAACATTGTGCTTTATTCTGAAAACGCCGAAAAATACAGATCCCGTCAAAGGAAAAAAATGTAAATTATTTGCTTAAGGCTAAATTTAATCTTCAATTATATTAATCTCTCAATGGTTTCTATCCAGCATTGTCTGTCCTGTGTATTGTTTTTGCCGAAGTCGCCGCGCATCTCATCTGCTCATCTTTACACATGTATTTTTCGGATGATCCTTGCAAGACGATCTCGGTGACGTTAGCTCACATTCTATTTGTAATAATATCTTAATACATTGTGTCTCTTTAACATGTGATTGGCCGTTCTCGACGCAGCTTGCAACACACAAACATATTCAAAAACACAAGTTAAAAGATAATTTTCGGCATCTCTAAGAGGTGATGATTACCATAGACCACGCGTAGTGAGCACCAGGCTGTAGCTGGAGCCGTTACCTTTGTATTGGAAAACAATCCTGTCCCCTGGTTCGGTTTTATGGTTGGACGAGTCAGTGGCCGCTACTGGTAAATGTAGCTGAACAGATTAATTATCTTTCTAGAATAATGGGTCTTTAGAGTTTAATTAACTTAAAAATGCACTGTGAAATCTAACAATATGTGTTATTATTCACTTTATTGCGAGCTCGTCACGATTAAATCTACTGAGCAGGATCACTGACTGCTCGAATAAACGCATGAAAATCCCTAATGTGAGGCTCGTGTAGTTACATTACACTCAATGGCACTGCAAAAAAAGGAAAAGTACAGCGCGCGCGGGGGGTAACTATATTCTAAAGACATAAAAGTTGTCCTTTTTAAATTTACATACTACATTAAAATGATAAAAGTTTGACAGTCATCATCTTAAGGCATTAGTTATATCTATCTACTTAACTACCTGTCTGTCTGTTAAAGTTACAGTGCATATTTATTTATCCATTTCTCTATCTATCTATCTATCTATCTATCTATCTATCTATCTATCTATCTATCTATCTATCTATCCATATCTATCTATTATCTATCTATCTATCCATATCTATCTATCAATATCTATCTATCTATCTATCTATCTATCTATCTATCATATCTATCTATCTATCTATCATCTATCTATCTATCTATCTATTATCTATCTATCTATCAATATCTATCTATCTATCTATCTATCTATCTATCTATCTATCTATCTATCTTCTATCAATATCTATCTATCTATCTATCTATCTATCTATCTATCTATCTATCAATATCTATCTATCTATCTATCTATCTATCTATCTATCTATCTATCTATCTATCTATCTATCAATATCTATCTATCTATCTATCTATCTATATCTATATCTATCTATCTATCAATATCTATCTATCTATCTATCTATCTATCTATCTATCTATCTATCTATCTATCTATCAATATCTATCTATCTATCTATCTATCTATCTATCTATCTATCTATCAATATCTATCTATCTATCTATCTATCTATCTATCTATCTATCTATCTATCTATCTATCTATCAATATCTATCTATCTATCTATCTATCTATCTATCTATCTATCTATCTATCTATCTATCTATCAATATCTATCTATCTATCTATCTATCTATCTATCTATCTATCTATCTATCTATCTATCAATATCTATCTATCTATCTATCAATATCTATCTATCTATCTATCTATCTATCTATCTATCTATCTATCTATCTATCTATCTATCTATCTATCTATCTATCTATCTATCCCTGTCTATCCATATATACAGTGGCAAGAAAAAGTATGTGAACCCTATGGGATTACGTGGAGTTTTGCATGAATTGGTCATAAAATGTGCTCTGATCTTCATCTAAGTCACAACAATTTGAAAAACACAGTCTGCTTAAAATAATACAACACAAACATTATATGTTTTCATGTTTTTATTGAACAGAACATGTAAATATTCACAGTGCAGGGTGGAAAAAGTATGTGAACCTTTGGACTTAATAACTGGTTGACCCTCCTTTGGCAGCAATAACCTCAACCAAACGTTTCCTGTAGTTGCAGATCAGACCTGCACAACGATCTGGAGTAATTTTGGACCACTCCTCTTCACAAAACTGTTTCAGTGTAGCAATATTCTTGGGATGTCTGGTGTGAATCGCTCTCTTAAGGTCATGCCACAGCATTTAAATCGGGTTGAGGTCAGGACTATGACTGGGCCACTCCAGAAGGCTTATTTTGTTTTGTTGAAGCCATTCTTTTGCTGAATTACTTGTATGCTTTGGGTCATTGTCCTGTTGCATCACCCATCCTCTGCGGAGCTTCAGTTGGCGGACAGATGGTCTTATGTTTTCCTGCAAAATGTCTTGATAAACTCTGGAAATCATTTTTCCATCAATAACAACAATCCGTCCAGGCCCTGAGGCAGCAAAGCAGCCCCAAACCATGATGCTCCCTCCGCCATGTTTTACAGTGGGGATGAGGTTTTGATGTTGGTGTGCTGTGCCTTTTTTTCTCCACACATAGTGTTGTGTGTTTTTTCCAAACAACTCAATTTTGGTTTCATCTGTCCACAGAATATTTTGTCAGGAACATCCAGGTGCTTTTGCAAACTTCAAACGTGCTGCAATATTCTTTTTGGACAGCAGTGGCTTCCTCCGTGGTGTCCTCCCATGTACTCCATTCTTGTTTAATGTTTTCCTTATTGTAGATGTGTCAAAATGTTAGCATGTGCCAGGGATTTCTGTAAGTCTTTAGCTGACACTCTAGGATTCTTCTTTACCTCATTAAGCATTCTGCGCTGTGCTCTTGCAGTCATCTTTACAGGACGACCATGCCTAGGGAGAGTAGCAACAGTGCTAAACTTTCTCCATTTGTAGACAGTCTGTCTTACCGTGGACACATGAACATCAAGGCTTTTGGAGATACTTTTGTAGCCCTTTCCAGATTCATGCAAGTCAACAATTCTTGATCGTAGGTCTTCTGAGAGCTCTTTTCAGCGAGGCATGGTTCACATCAGGCAGTGCTTCTTGAAACCAGTAAACCCAAAACTGGTGTGTGTTTTTAAAGGACCGGACAGCTTTCAGCAACACATCGAATAATATCACACTAGACTCAAGGTTGGCTCACTCCTGGCTCCAATTAGCTCTTGGAGAAGTCATTAGGCTAGGGGTTCACATACTTTTTCCACCCTGCACTGTGAATGTTTACATGTTATGTTCAATAAACACATGAAAACATATAATGTTTGTGTTGTATTATTTTAAGCAGACTGTGTTTTTCAAATTGTTGTGACTTAGATGAAGATCAGAGCACATTTTATGACCAATTCATGCAAAACGCCACGTAATCCCAAAGGGTTCACATACTTTTTCTTGCCACTGTATCTATCTACCTATCTACCTGTCCCATATCTATCTATCTATCTATCTATCTATCTATCTATCTATCTATCTATCCATCTATCTATGTGTTAGGTGGAGCAACTGGTGGCGAGTAACTCTTAAGGCCTGGATAGTAGGGATGAGCTGTTCGGTTCGATCGGTTCGGAGTTCGATTCGAACATTGGCCGTTCAAAAGTTTGCGAAATTCGAACTTTTTGGGACATTCGCCAAAAGTTCGAAAAAAATAATAATTTTGAAAAAAGTATACAAAATGCTTAAAAAATACTACAAAATCTAGAAATAAAGAGACTCTTAACTGCAGAATATTATAAGCAACGGTTTATTAGATATTGAATTAAAACGAGAATATTTTTAACATTGAAGCCTATGGGATAAAACATTCTTGTTACTAAAACATCAGATCTATCTACCTGTCCATATCTTTCTACCTCTTCGTATCTGTGTATCTATCCATCTACCTGTCCATCTGTGCATATTTATCTATTATATATACGAATAATGCAGACGCAGGCGGCACAATAAATTATTTCATGCTGCGTATTCAGGCGGTGCCACCATGCAGCCCCATGCTGCTCGGTGGCAGGGATCAGCTGCCTAACCTGACCAAGCTCGTCTCTGTCAATGGCAGAGGGTGGAGAGGAGCTTCCCTGCCTCCTCGCTCTGCTCACACTGGGGTCTGATGACTGGGTATACATGTATCTGGGGTCTGATGACTGGGTATATATGTATCTGGGGTCTGATGTCTGGGTATTAATGTTATTTTTGTAACTTTATTCTAAATAAAACTTTTAACAGTGTAATTTCATAAGATAATTTAAGGGGGTGTGTTTAGGGGCAGAGTTAAGGGCTGGGTAGGTGTTAGGTGGAGCAACTGGTGGCGAGTAACTCTTATGGCCTGGTTAGTAGGGATGAGCTGTTCAGTTCGATTGGTTCGGAGTTTGATTCGAACATTGGCCGTTCTAAAGTTTGCGAACTTCGGACTTTTTGGGACGTTCGGCAAAAGTTCTAAAAAAAATAATTTTGAAAAAAGTATAAAAAAATTCTTAAAAAATACTAAAAAATCTAGAAATAAAGAGACTGCAGAATATTATAAGCAACGGTTTATTAGATATTGAATTAAAACGAGAATATTTTTAACATTGAAGCCTATGGGATAAAACATTCTTGTTACTAAAACATCAGGCAGACACGGCCCTCTAATCAGGCACTGTAGAGGGCAGCCTGCTGGGGCCTCGAATGGATTCCCTTGAGGAGCATGCGGCCGCTGGATGACAGAGCTGCGACTGTGCGTGCTAGCCACCCGGGTGCATGTGGCAGAGACAGGCGGCGCAGGGAGGGAGACACTGCACCTGCGGCCACGGCAGACACCCCCCATAACCAGGATCCAGGGAGCCCCCACTGACCACCAGGCTAAAGTAAGGCGACACATTTCTAAAAAAAATAAAATCCGAAGACATTTTTAAATGTCTACGGGAACATAAAATAAAACCTTTTTTATCTTTCTCTGCCATGCTGAATGTATTTAATTATACATATTAGACACATTCAGCAAGGTAGAGGGGGGTGGCATGTGGGCTGTGTAGGGTCTCAGGCAGTGGTTTGGTTTTTTTGTGTGTATATTTTTAGCAAATTTATAGGGAAGGTAAGGGCAGGTATGATATATATATATATATATATGATATATATATTATATATATATATATATGATATATATATTATATATATATATATATGATATATATATATATATATGATACATATCTATATTCTTATAAATATATATATCCAGACTTGTATTACACATACACTTTGGCAACTAATTGCACACCCCCCCCCCCATTTGGCTGATCCCTCCAGAAGAAATGTTGAACCCGATAGAGCAGAGAATAATATATATATGAAACTGCCCTCACCAAAGTCACCAAAACTTTGCTAAAAAACACGGCCACTATTCTATTCTCATCCTGCTTGACCTCTCGGCTGCTTTTGACACTGTTGACCACCCCCTCCTTCTACAGACCCTCAACTCTCTGGGTCTCGGTGACACTGCACTTGCTTGGGTTGACTCCTATTTATTCAACAGGTCCTTCTGTGTGTCCTTTGCTGGTAACTCCTCCTCTTCATTGCCTCTATCTGTTGGTGTACCTCAAGGCTCTGTCCTTGGTCCTCTGCTCTTTTCCATGTACACCTCCTCCCTGGGCAAAACCATCAACAGCTTTGGCTTTAATTACCACCTCTACGCTGATGACACTCAGATCTACCTTTCTACCCCTGATCTCTCTCCCCCTGTCCTTTCAAAAGTCAGTGACTGTTTATCTGGCATCTCCTCCTGGATGGCCTCCCACCACCTAAAGATCAACATGTCAAAGACTGAGCTCCTACTTATTCCTCCCTCCAATGCCTCCCCACCTCCTGACTCCTCTATCACGGTGGAGGGTATCACCATCTCCCCATCAAACCAAGTTCGCTGTCTTGGAGTTGCACTTGACTCTGCTCTTTCGTTCATCCCCCACATCAAGTCTCTTTCCTCCTCCTGCCGATACCAACTGCATAATATTTCCAGAATTCGGCCATTTCTTACCGCTGTCACCACAAAACAACTCATACAGGCCCTGGTAATCTCCCGACTCGACTATTGCAATAATCTCTTATCTGGCCTCCCTCTGTCCCGCCTCTCCCCCCTACAATCCATCCTGAACGCCTCCGCCAGGCTAATTCACCTCACCCGCCGCTCTGTCTCTGCTGCTCCCCTCTGCGAGTCCCTTCACTGGCTCCCCATCCACTGCAGAATTAAGTTCAAAATCCTTATCCTTACCTACAAAACCCTCACTAACTCAGCTCCCCACTACCTGTCCTCACTAATCACCAAATACACCCCAGCCCGCTCCCTAAGGTCAAACAGTGACCTGCGCCTAGCTTCTCCCCGCATCACCTCTTCCCATGATAGACTGCAGGATTTCTCACGCGCAGCCCCCACTCTCTGGAACGCTCTCCCTCGTACTGTCAGACTTTCCCCTAACTTCTCTTCCTTCAAACGCTCCCTTAAAACGTTCCTATTTAGGGAAGCCTACCACCAAACTCACTGACGCAACCATCAATCACTCTCACCTTACAGTCCTCTCCTCCTGTTTCCAACTCCAACCCTCCTAGATTGTGAGTTCCTACGGGAATAGGGCCCTCATCTCCTCCTGTACTGTTTGTCAAATGTTGTTCAATGTATTGTAACCCTGTCTATACTGTGCCTATTGTACAGCGCTGCGGAATATGCTGGCGCTTTATAAATAAAGAATAATAATAATAGCTCTTCTGCATTACCAAAACCTCCACCACTGCACTCTTCCACAATACCACAGAGGGGTTACTTACGGTGTGAAGGCACTTGCTGCCACCAAAAGCACAATATTTGGGTGCACTGCCACTGACGCCTATACCAGATTCATATAATTTTAATATTTGACGGCAGGGTCCAACCCTGCACTCTTCCACAATACCACAGAGGGGTTACGGTGTGACGGCACTGTTGCCGACACTAAAGGCCCAATTTTAAAGCACCTATTGTTACTTTCATCCAAAGCCTGCATAAGTTTCACCATAATTTAGCCAAAAAAATCACTAAACTTGTTCTGTGTGTCCTAAAATGTCTCCTCTTTTCATAAAGGCTACCGCCCCAAGCAGTTGTTTAAACAATAGTTTAAAGGAAAACCATTTACCGTCATTTGAAATGTCATTTTTTTGTTTTTAAGTGTTTCTATACATCCTACAAATCCGCCACTTCATGGGCAGGTTATGGGGACCTCCTAGGCACGATATTTGCAGGAATTTTTCGTTTTTATTCTTATCCTTTATTTCATGGAAAACTCACTGTTCCTTTAAAAACATTTTTTTTTTACTTTTTTCCCTTGTTTCCTGTCCCCCAGGGCACTACCCGGACACCCATACACCTTTTATGGCAAATATCTAGCACTCTAAAAATCGAACTTTCGAGTCCAATTGACAGGCATTGAGTTCTATATCTATCCATATCTATCTATCTATCTATCTATCTATCTATCTATCTATCTATCTATCTATCTATCTATCTATCTATCTATATCTATCTATCTATCTATCTATCTATCTATACATATATATCCATATCTATCTATCTATCTATCTATCTATCTATCTATCTCTATCTATCCATATCTATCCATATCTATCTATCTATCTATCTATCTATCTATCTATCTATCTATCTATCTATCTATCTATCTATCTATCTATCTATCTATCTATCTATCTATCTATCCATTTCTATCTATCTCTATCTATCTATCTGTCTATCTCTATCTATCTATCTGTCTATCTCTATCTATCTGTCTATCTCTATCTATCCATATTTCTCTATCCATATTTCTCTATCTATCCATAATCTATCTTTATATCCAGTTTTTTTTTTGAGCCGGTACGCACCTCTTGGGAGGGCCACCCAGTTGTTACGCCACTACTCCCCGGTAGTCAGCAGGTGTGCCCCATGCCCAGCCAGCTGCTCGCAGAGACTGCGGAGTGCTAACCTGGCAGCAGCGCGCTCCTTCCCCTCTGCTGGCACTGCCCCCAATGCCTGCAAGTCGGCGGCCCCGCTGATTAGGTCACGCTGCAGCCACGTGACATCATCAGCGGGGCCGATGACTTGCAGGCATTGGGGGCGGTGCCGGCAGAGGGGAAGGAGCGCGACGGTGCCAGGTTAGCACTCCGCAGTCTCTGCGAGCAGCTGGCCTGGCTGGGCATAGGGCACCTCCGCTGACAGCTGGGGAGCAGTGTTGTAATAACTGGGTGGCAGTGTAGGTGTTCTGGCTCCAGCCAGGGGCGGATCTGGGGGGCAACGGGGCAATTGCCCCACCGAGAAAATCGCTGCTGCCGGCGTTCTCTTTCCCCGCTCGCCTCATCGGGAAAGAGAATGCAGCGGAGCGTGGGGCTTGAGGAGGTGAGAGCTGGGGGCAAATATACCCATGTTGTGAGCTGGGGCAAATATACCCATGTGAACTTGGGCAAATATATCCATGTTGTGAGCTGGGGGGCAAATATACCTATGCTGTGACCTGGGGCAAATATACCCATGTTGTGAGCTGGGGGCTAATATACCTATGTTGTGAGCTGGGGCAAATATACCCATGTTGTGAGCTAGGGGCAAATATACCCATGTGAGCTTGGGCAAATATATCCATGTTGTGAGCTGGGGGGCAAATATAGCTAAGCTGTGACCTGGGGCAAATATACCCATGTTGTCTGCTGAGGGCTAATATACCCATGTTGTGAGCTGGGGCAAAAATACCCATGTTGTGAGCTGGGGCAAATATACCCATGTGAGCCAGGGGCAAATATATCCATGTTGTGAGCTCGGGGGCAAATATATCCATGATGTGAGCTGGGGCAAATATACCCATGTTGTGAGCTGGGGGCGAATATTTGGGGGAATAAATTGATATTGGGGAAGAAATTAATTATGAGGGAGAAATTAATTGATATTGGAGGAATAAATTGATATTGGGGAGAAATTAATTGAAATTGGGGAGAATAAATTGATATTGGGGAAGAAATTAATTATGAGGGAGAAATTAATTGATATTGGAGGGAATAAATTGATATTGGGGAGAAATTAATTGAAATTGGGGGGAATAAATTGATATTGTGGGAATAAATTGATATGCTGGGGGGATAAATTAATTGGTATTCTGGGGTGAAATTAATTAATTGGTATGCTGGGGGAGAAATTTAATTGGTATGCGTTGGCGTAGGCGTTGAATAAATTGATATTGGTACATTACTGTGAGTTTTATTACTGTGGAGCTCTAACACCCTCATACACACTGCACATTACTGTGGAGCTCTGACACCCTCATACACACTGCACATTACTGTGAGTTTTAGTGCTACATACCCCCGGGGTGATATATGGCTATGTTTGTGAATGTATGGCTTGGCTGTAATGCATGTACCGTATATACTCGG
>CM019067.1:34919281-35004281 GCA_009667805.1 Leptobrachium leishanense | reverse complement strand
AATCATTTGTCATTTGGCTGATCCCTCCAGGAACGTCAACCCTGTTGCAAATCTTTGTGTCATCAGCAAAAAGACATACTTTTCCATTAATACCTTCTGCAATATCACTAATAAAAATATTAAAGAGAATGGGTCCAAGTACTGACCCCTGAGGTACCCCACTGGTAACAAGACCTTGTGCCGAATAAACTCCATTTACCACAACCCTCTGTTGTCTGTCACTCAGCCACTGCCTAATCCAGTCAACAATATGGAATCTAAACTCAAAGATTGCAATTTATTGATAAGCCTTCTATGCGGAACAGTATCAAAAGCCTTACTGAAATCTAAATAAGCAATGTCTACTGCACCACCTGTGTCTATTATTTTTGTTACCCAATCAAAAAAATCAATAAGATTAGTTTGGCATGATCTCCCTGAGGTAAACCCATGTTGTTTCTGATCCTGTAATCTATGTGTTTTTAGATGTTCAACAATCCTTTCCTTTAACATGGTTTCCATTAATTTCCCCACTACTGACGTAAGACTAACTGGCCTATAGTCCCCGATTCCTCCCTACTACCCTTCTTGTAAATGGGCACAACATTTGCTAATTTCCAGTCTTCTGGGACGACTCCCGTTAACAAGGATTGGTTAAATAAATCTGTTAACGGTTTTGCTATTACATCACTGAGCTCTTTTAATAATTTAGGGTGGATCCCATCAGGCCCCATTGACTTATTTGTCTTTACTTTAGACAGCTGCTGTAGAACCTCCTCCTCTGTAAACTGATATGCAAATGTCTCTTTAGTGTTCTCTCCTAACTGAGGTCCCTTTCCTTCCTTTTCTTCTGCAAAGACTGAACAAAAATATTCATTGAGGCAGTCAGCGAGACTTTTATCCTCTTCTACATACCTTCCTTCCTTTGTTTTTAATCTAACTAATCCTTGTTTTACTTTTCTTTTCTCGTTTATGTATCTAAAAAATGTTTTGTCCCCCTTTTTTACTGACTGAGCTATTTTCTCTTCTGCGTGTGCTTTGGAAGCTCTTATAAATTGCTTTGCCTCTTTCTGCCTAATCTTATAGGTTTGCCTATCTTCTTCACTCTGAGTTGTTTTATAATTATTGAATGCTGTCTTTTTGTTCTTCACTATTTTGGCCACTTCTGCAGAGTACCACAGTGGTTTCTTCCCTTTTTTGTTTTTGCTAACAAGCCGAATGCAATTTCCTGTGGCCTTCAATAATGCTTCCTTTAAATAATCCCATTTCTCCTGGACTCCCTTTAAACTCCTCCAGTCTGATAATGACTCCTTCACACAAAATCTCATTTTAGAAAAATCTGTTTTTTTAAAGTCTAAAACTTTCGTTCTTGTGTGTATAGATCACACCTACACGAGCTACTGTATGATTGCCAAATGTTAGCGTAACCCAAACTGACTCTATGTTCACCTCGCTCACTTTTATTTGGTTCGTTTTTATGTTGTTTTTCACATACAGGGCCACTCCTCCTCCTTTCCTACCTTCTCTGTCTTTTCTATATAAAGAGTACCCCGGTATTGTTATGTCCCAGTTATTTTTCTCACTGAACCATGTCTCAGTAACCGCCACTAAATCTACTTTTTCAGCTGCCATCATTGCCTCTAGTTCATTGATTTTATTGACTAAACTGCGAGCATTTGTAGACACGACTCTGAGCTTGTCATTTTTTACCTCGCATGTTGCTTGCACCCTCCGATTTAGTTTTGGGGGACAATCGGGCAGATTGTTTTTTACCCTTTTTTTGTCCCCCCCTCCTAGTTTAAATATTTCTTTGCGAAACCTTTGAACTTCTCACTGAGAACATATGTTCCCCTATGAGTAAGATGCAAACCATCTTTTTTATACAGTTCCTTTCTGCTCCAATTAGAGCTATCATGGGACACAAAGCCAAATCCTTGCTCCCGACACCATTCCCGAAGCCACAAATTGAATTCCCTATTGCACATCTGCCTATCTTGAATGTTATGCACAGGCAAAACTTCAGAGAATGACACAGTTTATGCAATCTGCTGTATTTCACCTCCAAGAACACAAAAATCTTCCTTAATCTCAGAAACCTCATTGCTAGCCAAGTCATTTGTCCCTAGATGGACTAGAACGTCCACTTCCCCTTGTTGCTTTGCTTGTTTGACAATATTGAGAATACGTCTCTTGTCTCTACGAGCAGTAGCCCCAGGAAGACATCTCACCAAACCACTACTCTCCAGCTCAACACCTCTTATGATAGAATCACCCAGCAACAATTGCCTTCTATCAAGTCCCACCTTTTCATTTTTGTCCTTGGTTGCAGTGCTGCATACCTTAGGCATGGTGGATGGTGGTTCCTCAACTATGGTGTCTGAGCCTACATCCGTCTTATCACTACACTCTGAAAGTGCCTCAAAAGAATTAAGAAGAGCCACAGATTATAATCTTTCGCATTAGATTATGTATCTCATTAGCATATGTATTTAGCAGATTAGCATATATATATATATATATGTATCTTTCACATTAAACTATATATCTCATTAGCATATCTGACTAGTTAATATATTTATCTATCTAGTATCCCTATATCTATATCTAGGATCTATACCTTTTTATATGCTATCTATCTTTCTATCACACTCATATTTACCTATCTCTATCTATCTATGTATCTGTCTGTCTGTCCATCTAGTTAGTATCTTTTCTCCATCTAGTGTCTATCAATTGATCTATCTAGCTACCTATGTCTAATATCTATCTAGTTAATGTCTTAATCCCTCTAATTTTTGTCTATATACCTACCTATCTAATTAATAGACTTATCTATAGTAACTCAAGTCATTTTCTATATTCTAGAACATATAAAGGGCGTCCATAAAGTCTCTTTACAATTTCAAAAATTTCTTCCAAAGGCAAATGGAAAGACAGATAAGTGAAAAATATTACAAAATGAGACGTGTATAGTGAAGGTTTATTTTGCCTCATTTAATACACCTCTATATGGGCACCATTAGTTGCATAAAGCACATCAAGACGGTACTGGATTTCTTGCCATGTTGGCTGTAGCATCCCCTCATCAATGGTGGCAATGGCATCAGTGATCCTCTGCTTTAGATGAATGTGTGGTGTGGGATCATGTGCAATCGAATCATTGGTCCTTTTTTCTTCGGCGAGACATCAATTACTGCAAATGTTTACCTTGACCTTTTGACTGAATACGCGGCACCACAACTACATGACCTTCAACCAGCCATCATTTTCCAGCAAGATGCTGCACCACCACATTGGGGACTTCATGTTCGTGGGTTCCTAAATGAAACATTTCCAGAGCGGTGGATTGGAAGGGGTGGCCCAATTCCCCGGCCACCTCGTTCACCAGATATCACTCCCCTCCACTTCTTTCTATGGGGTTATGTTAAAGGTATGGGGCCCTATTACATTCTCTGTGCATTTGTTTCTGCACGCGCAAATGCGCATTTCCGCGAGTGGCAAAATCCTTTTGCTCTAAGCGTCGTATTACAACGTTCGCGCAAACTATGCGCTTTATCGTTTAACGCGGATGGACCTGCGTGTGCGTGATGAACTGTGCGCGTCCTATACTTATCATTGTGAGCGCAAATTCATGCGTACACTGGTATGCGGATGGTATTACAATCGATGCGCATCTTTTTACGAACAACGTTTGCGCGCATAATTTTAACGTCTTTGAAAAGCTGGTGGTAACGGCAAATCTGAACGTTCTGGCCGAAACGAAAAGCGCCAGCACGAAAAAAAAAATACAGCACAGTATAGTTACACATTCTACACATACCCAAACCATAAAATTGTGAATTTGTGCGTGTTTTTATTATTGCTGCAGCATATATACTCAGATTTACTTTGACAGGCGCAAAAACTGAACGGGAGACAACTAAGGTAAATTGATGTCAATTAAGGTTCTTAATTCTGATTGGCTGAATCCCGCAAAAAAAACAGTCCACACACTGATTTGCATGCGCTACGTTACTGCGTGCGTATTACTCTTCGTTTTGCGCGTCGTTTTTACAAACGTTATTTTCGGACGGATGAGAAAATGCATTCGGATCGTAATACCACTGTTAATTTTCACGCGATAACGCTTAACGCTGCGCGCAAAATAAATTGCGCTGCGCAGACGAATTTGCACGAAGAATGTAATAGGGCCCACGGTGTATGGAACAAAGGTACGGGACATCACTAATCTAAAGCAGAGGATCACTGATGCCATCGCCATCATTGATGAGGGGAAGCTACAGCCAACATGGCAAGAAATCCAGCACCGTCTTGATGTGCTTCATGCAACTAATGGTGCCCATATAGAGGTGTATTAAATGAGGCAAAAAAAAACTTAAATATATACGTCTCATTTTGTAAAAATTTTCACTTGTCTGTCTTTTCATTTGCCTTTTGGAATAAAATGTTGAGATTGTAAAGAGACTTTACGGACGCCCTGGCCCCTATTACACGCTTCGCGCAGCGCATTTGCGCAGATGCACTTTTGCGCGCGGACAAAACCATTTGCGCGGAACGTCATAGTTCAAAGTTCGCGCAAACGATGCGCTATAGCGTCCAATGCGAGTGACCCTGCGCGAACCCAGCGCGAGCGCAAGTTCCTGCGCTCATCCTATACTTAACATTGTGAGTGCAAATGCGTTAGTGCGCATGGTATTACAATCTTTGCGCAAAGTCGTACGAGCGACGATTGCGTGAATTTTCGTAACGTCTTTGAAAACTTGGTGTTAACTGCAAATATGATCGTTGTGGCCGAAACTAAATAACTCAGCAATAAAAAAAAATACAGCACAGTACAGTTACACATTCTACACATACCCAGACATCAAAAATTAATAATTTACCAAAATCTTTTTTTGCTGCAGCACATATACGCAGATTGACTTTGACAGCCGCAACAACCTAACTTTAGAAAATGGTGGTTCTTAATTCTGATTGGCTGAATCCCGTGAAAAAACAGTCTGCCCACCGATTCCTGCACGCAACGTTCATTTGCGCACAAATTTGCGCATCGGATTTGCGCACATAAAAAGTTGAAGGCTGAAAAACTGCGCTCGGAGCGTACTGCTGCGTTAATTTGCGCGCGCTAATGTTTTTTGCTTGTGCAAAAAAATTACGCTGCGCGAGCGCATTTACGCAAAGCGTGTAATAGGGGCCCCTGTGTATCAATCTGTCTATAAAACAAATATCTATCTATGTAGCATCCCATTCTATTGTCTATTATACGTCAATCTGTTTATCTATGAATGTATCAATCTATTATTATAATTATTCACTAACACTCCGCAAAACAATCAGTTTCAGCCAGGTTTGCGTCTGACTGATCCAACATGTCACCGAAATAACCCTTCCACAAGGAAGACCAATAAATTCTTTTAAATGAGGTTCCCGGGATAAAACCTTTTGTTAATGTTCAGGAATAGGACTAAGTAAGATAAGTATCGTCCGGCTCCCTGTGTCTAAAATGAATAAATTCCTGATATTTAACTTAAAACCGAAGAGCGCGGTTTAATAAAAAATGCAGCAGAGAGCAATTCCAGCTCCTGAATGTGACTCATTAGGATAACCGAGACGACAGCTGGCTAATAAAGACAGTAGTAACTTTAAAGGGCTTTGCAATTTGCTGGAATGTATTTTAATGATTATGTGCTAAAAGATTACAGTAGCAGTATTGGATTGAGAGGAAACGGCATTGTTTGCATCTTTCACTGTGCTTTATTGGAAGGCCGTACACAGATGTGACATGCGCTGGAGGCAACTGGAATTCATTATACGGACAGAAAATTCTGCGTTCACCAGTGATCTAATAAAAAGGCATATTTAAAGGGGCTCACCGTGCAAAAAATACCATTGACTTGATAAAGCTATCAAGCCAAATCATGCCTTTTTTTTGTTTTTACCCCCTTCGGGACTAAGTGGATTTCCCCAAAAAATACTGTCAGGAACCAATGTTCGTTTTTTTGGAAAATCATTTTTAATGAATTATACAGCAAGATGTTTGGGAATATTCCCGATGTATTCCGTACGGAAATAAGCTGTTTGGCAGGAGGATGTCGCCATCTGCTGGCCAAAAGGAGTTACTTCAGTTCAGGTCTCTGTGTAGGATCAGCAGGGGAAAACAAACATTAGAGACATTCCCCAGCTGGTTTTAAAAAGCGTAAGCACCTCGGGCATCATGCCCACTGTGTGTGGCAACTTCTGGAGCCCAAATGCGAATGAGATTCAATTGCAGCAAATTAGTGTCATTTGCAGTGATACAACATACAGGCCTTTTCACTAAAAGGTGAAACGCAGGAGAACTGGCAGGAGAAGAGAACAATCTAGACCAAATAGCTGATTTGGAAAGTGAGTTAAATGGGAACATTTTTCTGGTTTGGCTATTTTGACCTAGAATTTTCACTCCTCCAGTCATTCTCCAGAGTTTCACCTTTCTTTGAATAGACCTGATAGACCCAGATCATGTTAACACGATCTCAGGCTGCTCTGTCTGCTACTGCTGCCTGTGTAAACATGATCACAGCAGAAAAGGGGTTAAGGAAATATCCAAAAATAATTTACATTTGTTTGACTAAAAAATAACACGGCTGGTCTTCCCTCTGTGATACCTCCCAGCATTCCTGATCATAGCCAATCACACACTTCTCATATAGTAGGACACACATTGGAAGCACATACATAAAACACAGTAACACTCACACACACTAATCCAACACGATGATACTTTCCACGAGTTATCTAGTTGCCTTTTTTTTTCCCAAGACACATATTTGGCTCTATTACATTCTTTGCGCAAACGTTAAAGCGTGCGCAAAAACACGTTAACGCGAGGGGCAAAACCCTTTGCGCAGAACGTCGTATTACAATGTCCGTGCAAAAAGTGTGTGTTAACGTCTACCGCGGGTGAACCTGCGCAGACCCTTTGCGAACATAATGTACGTTGCGCGTCCTATACTTAACATTGTCAGCGCAAATGCGTTTGTGCGCTGGTACGCGGATGGTATTACAATCTATGCGCAAATTTTAACGGACAACGTTTGCGCGCATAATTTTAACGTCTTTTAAAAGCTGGTGGTAACGGCAAATCTGAACGTTCTGGCCGAAACCAAATACACCAGAACGAAAAAAACAATACAGCAAAGTATAGTTACACATTCTACACATACCCAAACAATAAAATGGAGAAGTTGTGCGTGTTTTTATTATTGCTGCAGCATATATACTCAGATTGATTTTGACAGGCGCAAAAACTTAACGGGAGACAATTGTGGTTCTTAATTCAGATTGGCTGAATTGCGTGAAAAAAACAGTCCGCCCACCTATTTCTGCGCATAGCGTTAATGTGCGCGTGTTATTTTTTGACGGATGAACAAATGCGCTCGGATTGTAATACCAGCGTTAATTTACGCGAGTTAACACGCGCGTTTTTGCACAAAGAATGTAATAGAGCCCTATATGTTTTTTTGCAGTGCAGGAGAACCAGGGATAGATCTGCCCTGTAACACGTAAACATTGCAGGAAGGAGAAATCAATTTCCTAATCAGGGCGGATCATTGATCATGATTAATGTGTTTATTTTCTATCTGCATTTTCGGGATTCTGCATATGCTACAGGGCAGTGCTTTTCACACATCACCCATCAGCATATGCAGATTATATGTGACCAGAAACCCATGGAAAATCTGAAAACACTAGGGGGTTATTCAGAGAGCACCGAAATGTCGCTGACATTTCGGTGCTCTCCTCGTTCCCCCGCACTTCCCTGTACTTCGCGGAATCTAATTTCCCCACCCTGCGGTGAATTCAGCATTCACCACAGGGTCCCCGGAGTGCAGGCAAAACTGTTGCACACCCACCAAAAACTCACCGCAAACCCGCCGAACACCCACGCCGGAAAAAGCTGACAAGCAGATGAACTGGGTAAAAAAGTGTCAAAGTGTCAAAAGTGAAACGTTGTTTGCAAAAATACTACTGAATGAAAATGCCTGGAATTTACATATAAGATCCTATGAATGATAACAAAAAGGTCTGTTACAGAAAGAAGAAAACATTATTTTTAAAAAAAAAAAAGAAAAAAAATTTGCCGAAAAAATCATGAAAAATGCCTAAAAGATCCTAAAAAAATAAATAAATAAAGTGACTTTTTGCTGCAGATTAAATAATAAACGGTTTATTAGATATTGAATAAGAACGGGAATATTTTTGACATTGAGGCCTATGGGTTCCCCTGAATAAACCTGCCGAATGAAAACACCGACCAGCAGGGCACGTCGGCAACTTTTCACTGCTGTTCGGTGTCTCTGAACAGACGAAGCATTGCTTCTCTATGGGGGATTTCACTTCCGTCGAACAGGCACTGTACTTGCTGGCAGTTCGCCAAAATTTGGCGAACTGCCTGTGTTCTGAATAGCCGAATGGCTCCGAAATTCCCTGTCCGATTACAATTCGGGGCCAGATCGTCTCTCTCTGAATAACCCCTTATTAATCTTACAAATATATACAGTATATATCTATACCTAGAGTGCAACCTTTCCCACTACTGTATTTTACATGTTGAGGGCTCACAACCCTCCAGGCATGCACCCCTCCCTGCCACAAGTGTTCCTTCAGGTCCTTTTTAATCCTTGAGCTGCAGGGAGCTCCTGGAAGGATTTTGTCCTCAGTAAGTTATGACCTGTCAGCTTTGAGATACATGAACGTGACAGGCTTGCGCATTATATGATTGTGTTGTCTGACCAAATCCACATCATTTTATTCCTAATGTTAAGTGGTTAAAAATCTTTCCAATCCTTGAAATTCTTCAGAGACATTGAATGCAGGACCGTGATGAAACTTTCATTAGACATGAACAAAAAGCATTGTGCCTGACATCATCATGTCTATGGAATTCTATTCTTCTTCCATTGGGACATCGGAATTATCTACAGGGTTTAAATTACAGTTTTGGCATTGTTGTGCCATTTTCTTCCTTTGGTTAATATTGTAGTTGAAGGTATATGTCTTCTTTCAGTTAGACTTCTGTTCTAGCTTTTTCTGTTCCAGTTCTATAATTTTTAAGGATGTAAGACTGCTCAGTGATTGAAGGATTCAGTCTGCATTTCCCCAAGGGAATCCTTAAAATCTGACCTCTTTGGAGTATTTAAGGTAGAGGGTTGGGAACCGCTGGTATAGAGGGTGGTATGGTGGATACAATGGGACAAAAGATGCACATCTCTGAAAATTCCAAACCGATCTTTTATTAAATTGATCTGATATTTTTGGATATGTCCGAATAGGAAACATCTGAATCTGAAATATTTGGACTCTGAAATTTCCAAATATGAACCGAACCAACATTTTTGGCCTTGCGCATGTCCGATAACCATAGTCAGATGCTTGGATTGTGATTGATATCAGAGAAAGAACGTGCCGTCCATTGACTTCAGCCTTGGACTTTCCAGCAGCTAAATCCTCATATGTCCTGACTGGTGGTAAGGATCAATAATTACATAGAAAAGCAGAGGGAGTCATATTAGGTCATATAGAGGGAGACGAGACCAGGCATGGAGTCATAGGGTTTGGGTCGAAATCCCTACAACCAGGTTCCCTAATGCCAAAATCCCGATGGCCAACTTCCCTACACAGAAAACTCCCTGATGGCCAACTTCCCTACACAGCCAACTCCCTGACGGCCCTCTTCCCTACACGGCCAACTTCTCTACACAGACAACTCCCTGACGGCCAACTTCCCTACACACACAACTCCCTGACGGCCAACTTCCCTATGCAGACAACTCCATGATGGCCAACTTCCCTACAGAGACAACTCCCTGACGGCCAACTTCCCTATGCAGACAACTCCATGATGGCCAACTTCCCTACAGAGACAACTCCATGACGGCCAACTTCCAGACATACAAAATCCCACCGGCTAACACTAACCCTACTCCCTAACCCCCTAAACCTAGCCCTAACCCCCTAAACCTAGCCGTAACCTTAACCCCCTAAACCTAGCCCTAACCCTAACCCCCTAAACCTAGCCCTAACCCCCTAAACCCCTAAACCTCGCCTTAACCCTAACTCCCTAAACCTAACCATAACCCCTAAGCCTAACTCCCTAAGGGTTAGGGTGTTAGTATTAGGGTTAGTCGCTGGGATTTTAGATGTCTGGAAGACGGCCAGTGTAGGGAACTTGGTATGTCCAGCACTTGTTCTGTCTGGAAATTGGCTGTCGGATTTTGGCATTAGGGAATCTGGTTGTAGGGATTTTGTCCGGCACCCGGAGTCATAAAGGTCTGTCATCAATGGCCAACTGGACATCAACGAATTAGAAGAGCAGTTGACAACAAGAACATACGTATTAGCTGAGTTGACCTACTCAACGTCCATTCCTAAGCGTGGGAGTAGACCTCCAGGCAGTGGAAGATGCTGAAACGCAACAAAACATTTGCATAAAGATTTTTCTTCCATTGATAAAAAACGTAAAGTGGGTGAAATGAAAAGCGAAGTGAAAGGAATTAATTGGAAGGTGCAGATAAATTATGAAACACGATACGGCGGAACACCTCCGACATGTAGAGGCTCGACAAGTGCTTTTCACACGAAGCTTACTCATATGAGATAAGCGTCAATGTTTTATCATAAGAGCTCAATACAAACCTGAAAACACACAGAGGAAATTAAAAAAAGAGCCTCTTAATGCTCATTGCATTAACACAAGGTGGACAAGATCAATATCGGCTCATGTCCTGACGCCCACCGGGACCCAGTATGGAGCGTAGACCTATAAATGTCAGGCATTATTGCACAATGTCCTCTGGAAAAAAAAAAAGAAGGAAGAAGAAGAAAAAAAATCCACACGCAGTTGCTGCCACCCGTCAAACACAAGAACAATCTGGGGTTATTTCCAAGAAACACATCTCGGCTTTTGAAGCTTTGTGTGGGATACAGAGGTCCCAGTGTCTGCAGTTGACAGATATGACATATTCTGCATGTTAGTCCCGGAGGGAATATTAGGTTTCAAGAATCGTCACAGATAAACTCAAAAAACCTTAGCCGTCGCAAACTCACAAAACCTCAATTAAATCACTGTTATTTATTGCCTCGCGGAAATGTTCAGCATTGCTCAATCACTTCCGCGCCTCTCTCCCCTCTCTGGCAGATCGCATTTACACCATCTTAGGGATTTAGATATAATGAATAATATCGAGTTCCGAGGTTAATTCATCGAATGCGTTTTAACATTCTTATTATTTCTATTCTAAATTATTATTTACCTTATTTTCTAGATCAGAATTCCATTCGTTTCGTTACAGGCGTATTATCTTAGTGTTATTTGGTAACACGGAATGCCAAGTTAACAATTAAATATAGTGTAAAATAACAATTTTGCACAGAGATTGTGGTTCCGAAATAGTTAAAAAGTTTAAAATAATCAGGGTTATTCAAAGAGATACGATAGCCATTCGGCTATCCAGAGAGCAGGCAATTCGCCAAATCCTGGCGAATTGCCTGAACATACGGTGCCTGTTCGGTGCCTGTTCGAGGGCAGTGAAATCCCCATAGAGAAGCAATGCTTCTCTATTCAGAGAACACAAACCAGCAGTGAAAGGTTCCCGAAATGCCCTGCCATTCGGTGGTTTAATTCGACAGGTTTATTCAGGCGAATCCCATAGGCTTCAATGTTAAAAATATTCCCGTTTTAATTCAATATCTAATAAACGGTTCATTATAAAATTCTGCAGTAAAGAGTCTCTTTATTTATAGATTTTTTTTAGGATCTTTTAAACATTTTCCTGGATTTTATTTTCTTTAAAAAAATTCCGATTTTTTTTTTTAACCTTACTTATTTTTTCTGTATCAGTCCTTTTTATTATCATTCATTGGATTATATGTAAATTTCAGCCATTTTCGCTCAGTAGTTTCTTTGCAAACAGTGTTTCACTTTTCAAACATTCAAGCGTACTGTTTTGCTAATTTATTCACTCCATTCGTCTGCGGTGTTGGCTTTTTCCGGAGGCTGCGCTGCGTGTGATCGGCTCCTGCTCCGGTTTTTCCGGCGTCTTCGACGGGTTAATCCAGATGTTTTTGCGGGTTTTCAGCGTGCCTTCGCTGGGTTTTCGCCGGGTTTTCGCCAGGTTTTCGCCAGCTTTTCCCTGCACTTCGACAGCCCTGTGGTGCTTGTTGAATACACCGCAGGGTCACCGAAATGGGATTGGCGAATGGCACCGAATTGAAGAGAACAAAAAGTCACCGAACGTGTGGTGACTTTTCAAATCTCTTTGAATTACCCCGAATGTAAATTTGCTCATTATTCATTTATTTGTTTATATTGCTGGGATGAAAGGTTCTAAGCACTAGACGGCGTCCCTTATGTTGCACAATGTCACACGGGGTCTGCACTATCAGCATACAGGCAGAAATGGCCTTTGTGTCAGATGCAGTAAATGTGCTGCAGACAGATAATAAAATGGTGAGATCTCCTGCTTATGGGGGTTTGTAGTGATCATAACACATCGTTTAATGCATAAAATAACCCCCAAAGTACCACGTTTACCTCTGATCCCAGGTGAAGTAGGCAGCGTGACCTGCCGCTTTCTCAGGCGTATTATCTTAATGTTGTTTTGAAACACGGAATACCAGGTTATCAATTAAATATAGAATTTTTTTTAAATTTTTCACAGCGATCATTGTTCCAAAATATTTAAAAGATTAAAATAATGTAAATTTGCGTATTATTAATTTTTTATGTATTCGTTTATCCTTTATGGAAATATTGCTGGGATGAAAGGTTCTAATCTCTAGATGGTGTCCTCATCTCGAACCATGTCACATGGTGTCTGCATTATCAGCATACAGGCAGACATGGCCTATGTGTCAGTAAATGTGCTGCAGACAGATAATAAAATGGTGGGATCTCCTGCTTATGGGGGCTTATGGTGATCATAACACATTGTTTAAGGCATAAAATAACCCCCAAAAATACCACCTTTACCTCTGATCCCAGGTGAAGTAGGCAACGTTTCCCGCCGCTTTCTCTTTTTGTCTGCAACGGAAGACAAGAATTGCACCCAATGTCCTTCAGTGGATCCCCCATTCCTCAGCTCCTGGCAAGTTCACACTTGGCTCCATGGAGTCTTATGGCCTCCAACCAATACCGGCGGCAGTGCAATTCACTCCTGCCGGTGTTTGTTTGTGGCTCCCTATTATCCCACCTTAAACCGCGTAGTAGGGAGCCAGAATGGAGTATATATGTTTTCCCTTAGCAGCTTCTCGTCACCGGCAACATTGGAATGGGGCACGGGTCAAGTCCTGATAAAAGAAGTGTGGGAACTCACCTAGTTTTTTGCCCCCTATAATCACTTGCCACCTTGCATTTAACACAAACACACACTGAAATCTGACATATTTATGCATATATGTGGATTTTAGCAAAAATATATAATACGTCCTATATTTGTTATGACTTAACATAGAAAGATATGATTGAACACCTGAGTACAAGCTTTACAGTGTGTGGGACCAATAGGAACTCCGTCCCATCTGCAAAAAAATTTGGAAAACTACATTCCTTTGTGTTTTCCCCTGGACTTGACCCCTGAAATAGGGCCCAACGTGGACTGTAAGTCTCAGGGTTATTCAAAGAGAATCGAAAAGTCACCGCACATTCGGTGACTTTTCGCTCTCTTCAATTCGGTGCAAATCGGCTTTCCCATTTCGGCGACCCTGCGGTTTATTCAGCAAGCACCACAGGGCTGTCGAAGTGCAGGGAAAAGCTGCCGAAAACCCGCCGAAAACTTGCCGAAAACCCGGCGAATGCACGCCGAAAACCCGTAAAAACATCTGTATTAACCCGTCGAAGACAGCGGAAAAACCCGAGCAGGAGCCGATCACACGCAGCGAAGCCGCCGGAAAAAAGCCGACACCGCAGACAAATTAAGTGAATAAATTAGCAAAACAGTTTGCTTGAATGTTTGAAACGTGAAATGCTGTTTGCAAAGAGACTACTGAGCGAAATTGTCTGAAATTTACACAGGAGGTCCAGGGAATGATAATAAAAAGGGCTGTTACAGAAAAAATAAGTAAACTTAAAAAAAAAAAAATCTGACTTTTTTTAAAAATAAAAAAAAATCCAGAAAAATGCTTAAAATATTCTAAAAAAATCTATAAATAAGAGACTTTTTACTGCAGAATTTTATAATGAACAGTTTATTAGATATTTAATTAAAACGGGAATATTTTTAACATTGAAGCCTATGGGATTTGCCTGAATAAACCTGTCGAATGAAACCACCGAATGGCAGGGCATTTCGGCAACTTTTCACTGCTGGTTTGTGTTCTCTGAATAGCCGAAGCAGTGCTTCTCTATGGGGATTTCACTGCCCTCGAACAGGCAGCGAACAGGCACCGTATGTATATACGTATATACGAAGTATGGCCGCGCAACGCAAGCGGCAAGCGAACGCATTTTCTCTAGAACGTGATACCGCTAGTACTGACGTACAGAGTGCGCTGCGTCCGCTAGCGCATGTGTGTGTGATTAGGAGACGTCAGACGCTGCTAATGTCCGGCCAACATAACGTCCAGACGCAAAAAGTGTTTTATTGATGATCCGTATAAAATCACGGACGAAAAGGCGCATCGTATGACCGCTATCGTGTATTCGGTGAAAAAATACGCCCATTCGTTCCAACGCACTTTTTCACGGACAACGCGAAAGATACTAGCCTAAATAACGTGATATAAAAATCACGTAAACTCGCTGCGCTTTGTATTTCTGCACCAAAGTCTTGCCATGCCTTCAGGATGGTGCATGTGATTAATCGCTGCTTTTTCCTCCTACTTCTTTATCTTGACTAATGCAACCTATAAGGCCGGGGTCAGACGACCGTTTTGCACAGCGGAAGGAACGTCCCTTAGAGTGGACGTTCCTTCCACTCTGAAGCCCGTGTGGCCACCTTGCTGAGCGCAGTTAGTGCAACCAGCGCTGCAAGGCTCGATCCTCCTATAGAGCATCACACTTTGCAGCCCCATGGAACCTACGTCATAGCGCTTTGATGGGAAGGTTTTCAGAACGTCCGCAGCACGCCCACTGCAGCAGGTGCTATTCGCGCGCACGCTACAGCGTGTGCCCAGCCCCGTCGAATCATCACAATGCTGCGATAGACGTCGGGAGACACATCAGTACGGGCGCGCATAGTGCACTCGTCTGACCCCGGCCTAAGGGTCCCTAGACCGAATCAAGAGTGAGTGATTTCTCATTTTACAGACACAGTCAGGTGCAATAACAATGTGTCCACAGCCTCCCTATCTGTGTCTCAAAAGGCTACCAAAAGGTCAGGCGTATATGGTTTCATTAGGATAAAATGGATTTGAATTCACTCGTTTCGTTTCGTCTCGTTTTGCATGGTCCAGCGAGAGTTAAATTAGAATTATGGAAAATATTGTGATATATGTCTCTCTAAAACACTATACAGTATACATCATCCTCTCTAACCAACCAACTATTATCACTGTGTAAACACTGGACTCACGCTGCCCGTGTAACGGTTCTTGAAGGTAAATAGATGAGGGGTTATTCACAAAAGCAACAAACTTGCCATCGAATTCCACCGAACGTTGCATTTCACTGTACGGTGCAATTTGGTGACAGTTTGTCTATTCACTAAACTGTCAATTCGCCAATTACTGGAGACCTGAGAGCAAAACACAGCGCAATTCGGTGATCTACGGAGGCAGTGAAATTTTCCCATGGAGAAGAAATGGTAAATCTATTCAGAGAACGCCGAACTGCACCGAAATGTCACTGAAATGCCCTGATTTTCAGTGATTCCGTTAAACAGGTTTAACAGGTGAATCCAATAGGATTCAATGTGAAAAATAATATCTTTTTATTTTTATTCAACAGTTTATTCTTCTCAATTTCAGCAAACTGTCTTTTTATTTATTTATCTTTTTAAAACACCTATGTACGTTTTATATATTTTAGATAAAATAGAAAGAGGTTATATTACACACCGATAATATAAACACAAAAAAAGCGGGTGCTACAGCTAACCAAAAAAAAAGACATATATAAATACAAATTTATTTAAATCAAACAGATAATAAATAATGTATTTGATTCAGCAGCACTAACCAAATGTATATATGTTTTACACACCACTGGCAATAATAAGCAATATAGACTTCATGAATAAATAATGGTCCCTATGTTAGGGGGACTAAACCAAAGTAGTTACCAAAAAACATAATTTACACCTGGATGAACATAGGGTAAACCTCTCACTATGTCAAATCAAAGACACATCCTATATCAGCCAAATAAATAATAAGAAACAACCAAATATAGAACACAAATAACAAGGAATCTTCTCAGTAACCCAACTGGAAGAGACCAGATATCCCAGCGTTTCGGCTGTAAAGCCTTTATGAGCTTCAAAAAGGTAACCCTAACCCAAACCCTACCCCTAAAAGTAACCCTACTCTTAATCCTAACCCTAAAAATAAACCAAACCCTAACCCTATTTGTAAAACAAGCAGAATTAGTAACCCTGACCTTAATGTGAACCCTAAACATACCCCTAAAAGTAACCATACTCCTAATCCTAACCCTAAAAATAAACCAAACCTTAACCCTATTTGAAAAATAAGCAGAAATTGTAACCTGGCCTTAATCCGAACTCTAACCCTAAAGGTAACCCTAAACCTACCCCAAAAAGTAATTCTACACGTAATTCTGTTAAAAATAAACCAAACCCTAACCCTATTCAAAAAACAAACAGAAATAGTAAGCCTAACAGTAACCCTATGCCTAATAGTAACCCTAACCCTAAAGGTAACCCTAAACCTACCCCTAAAAGTAACCTTACTCCTAATCCTAACCCTAAAAATAAACCAAACCCTAACCCTATTTGAAAAATAAGCAGAAAATGTAACCGTGGCCTTAATCCGAACCCTAACCCTAAAGGTAACCCTAAACCTTCTCCAAAAAGTAACTCTACACGTAATCCTAACCTTAAAAATAAACCAAACCCAATCATATTTGAAAAAACAAGCAGAAAAAGTAAGCCTAACAGTAACCCTAAACCTAAATCTAATAGTAATCCTAACCCTAAAGGTAACCCTAAACCTACCCTTAAAAGTAACCCTACTCCTAATTCTAACCCTAAAAATAAACCAAACCCTATCCCTATTTGAAAAACAAGCAGAAATTGTAACCTTTGCCTTAATCCGAACCCTAACCCTAAAGGTAACGCTACACCTTCCCAAAAAAGTAACTCTACACGTAATCCTAAACGTAAAAATAAACAAAACCCTAATCCTATTTGAAAAAACAAGCAGAAATAGTAAACCTAACTCTAAACCTACCCCTAAAAGTAACCCTACTCCTAATTCTAAACTTTAACCACTTCAATGCTGAGGACGCGCTCAGCGCGTCCTCTGCATTACCGCTGGTATGCGGAGGACGCGCTGAGCGCGTCCTCCCATTGGGGTCAGCGTTCGGCCGGTTCCGGCCGATCGCTGGCCCCGCCGGTGCGGGCTGACATCCTCGATGACAGCCCGGCATCCGGGACCGCAGCCGCCGGAATTAGGTGTCATCGCGGCAGCGCGATGACACCTAATTCAGGCGCCCCCCCCCCGCATGTGCGGAGGAGGCGCCTGAAAGGGAGGGGGGAGGTCCTTCGGACCTCTCTCCCTCCCGATCGGCGGCTCTGCGGGGGTTAACCCAGGCATCATTTGGAAGGGCACAGCCTGCCCTTCCAAATGGTGCCTGGCATTAACCCCTGGGGAGCTGGATCGCGAATCAGCGCTGAAAAGCGCCGGTTCGCGATCCTTTCCTGAGCTGGCCGACATCTTGGATGTCGGCCAAGCCTCCGGGAACTCCCCCTGAGGACTGGCGTCATCGTGCGTAGCACGATGACGCCAGTCCTGGTCTTAACCCCTAACTGCCACCAACTGTGGAGATAGGGAGTTCCAATGAACTCCCTATCTCCCGATCCGTGGCAGTTAGGGGTTAATGTTTGGTATGGTTGGATCGGCCAGAGCATGGCCGTTCCAACGATACCAAACATGAAAGTGAAAAAGTTTGTCAAAAAAAATGAAAAATAAAAAAAAATTAAAAAACAAAGTTATAAAAAAAAAATAAACACTTTTTTTTTCTTTTTTTTGGTTTGTTAATGCAGCAATATTGTTCCCATTTCAATTATAATGTGAACAATGATGCTGCACTAACGATTTTTGTATGCGGTGCGTTTGTTAAAAATAGTGTCATTTTCCCCAAAAAGAAATGTAACGAGACCCCATCTCTAATTTATTTAACAAGCGCACCCCATACAAAATATAACCGCAATTGCTCGCATGTTAATATGTGAAAAAAAACACTTTACACATTGTAAATTATTGAAAATACATATTTTATTGCATTTTTTGTTATAATATACAGACATGACATAACGTATACATATAATAATGACATATTATGAATCTACCGAGTCTGACGGAAAGAACGATATATAATATGTCTGGGTCATATACTAAAATAAGCCTTCAAAACACGTTTAAACATGATGCGCAAAACCGGTAAAAATGACCTCAGCACAGGGGCGGGAAAAGCCTCAGCAGCGAAAGGGTTAAAATAAACTAAACCCTTATCCTATTTGAAAAACAAGATGAAATAGTAAGCCTAACAGTAACCCTAAGCCTAAACCTAATAGTAACCCTAACTCTAAACCTACCCCTAAAAGTAACCCTACTCCTAATCCTAACCCTAAAAATAAACCAAATCCTAACCCTATTTGAAAAATATGCATAAATAGTAAACCTAACAGTAACCCTATACCTAAAGGTAACCCAAAACCTACCCCAAAAGGTAGCCCTACTCCTAACCCTAAAAATAAAGTTAACCCTATTCTAAAAACAGGAAGAAATAGTAACCCTGACCTTAATCTGAACCCTAACCATAAAGGTAACCCTTAACCTACCCTGAAAAGTAGCTCTACTCCTAATCCTAAAATGAACTCAAACCCTAATCCTATTTGAAAACCAAGCAGAAATAGCACACCATAAGCCTAAACCTAATAGTTTATACTAATCCTAACCCTAATCATAAAACAAGCAAACATAATAACCCTAACAGTAACTCTAACCCTAAATCTAAAAGTAACCCTAACCCTAAATGTAACCCTAATCCTAATACTAACCCTAACTAACTGGTTTGGGGGTGTAGAGGGGTTATAGAGGGTAGTAAAGAGGGGGTATGGTGCAAGTAAAGAGGGGGAATAGAGGAGTTTAGATAGAGGAAAATATGTATGGCTCCAAATTTTCCGAAGAAATCTAATTTCGGAATAGTCAGAATAGCAACTTGTCAAAATGTTTCTGAATTTGAAATATTTGGATTAAGAAATTTCCGAACCAAAGAGACATTTTTGGCCTTTCACAGGTTTAATATTGATTTCTATATATCTAGACATATTCAGAGTAATAACAATTGGATTTAGTCGTCCTTAAGGTCCATTCGTTGACAGGGTTTGGCAAATTTTTGGCTATTTCCTTAATCCTGAAGAGTTAAAGTCAATAATACATATTATTTAATTTCTGGCTCTGCTGAGATTGGTCCAGGATAACTCTGCATTATTTTATCAAAGTAACTACGTGCTCCACCCAAAAGTTTACCTATTGATTTTCCAATGGGTTTTATTCTATGATCCAAGATTCAAAGGGATACCAGATATTTCTTGGAAGTTGTATTGTTGTTATGGTAACGTGGTTATGGTTCGTGCGCTAAGCTGGGGTTAATTCAATTCTCGGTGAAATTTAAGCTTTCGTATTTGGTGACTTCCTGCAAATAGAGACCTGTATGATCGAATGTGTGTGAATTACAGTAAATGCGCTCTATCAAAGCATAACAAAATGATTTATTGTCTGGTGCAAAGGAGATGCCGCCATGCAAGGTGCAGAAACGAAAACAGAAAGACGATACGAGGGGAATGGAAAGGAAGACGTATCGCTGGGGTTTATAGAGGTGGCGTTGTGAAATAATGTATGCGGAAAGAGAGAGGCCAAACAAACTGCGAGGCAGAGTATCGTTTGGTTCTGGCGAGGTCAGAGGGGGCAAATAAGTGGCCAGGTCGAAAGAAAATCAAAGGCTAATGAATGGATGCGCACAGAAGGATTTTCTGTTAAAGGAACACGACCACTAACATAAGCTGTAACCTGATAACTTGTGCATTACAAACAAAACCACTTTATAAAACACCTTAGGCTAGGGTCAGACGAAAGCATTTTTCCCCGCGAACGTGAAAAAGTGCGTCCGAACGCATTGACGTATTTTTTCACGGAATGCGCCTAAAACGGTCAGACGACACGCATTTTCGGGCGTGATTTTGTACGGATCGTCAATAAAACTCTTTTTGCGTCTGGACGTTATGTAGGCTGGACATTAGCAGCGTCTGACATCTCCTAATCACGCACACACGCCGCTATGCCGCCACAGCGCACTCAGTACGTCAGTACTAGCGGTTCAGCGTTCTCAGAAAAATGCGTTCAAATTCCACTTGCGTTGCACGGCCGGACTTTTGTGCGGCCATACATCGTATATTGGCCATCATTGCCCGTCATCTGCTGCTAGTGCGGCCGTAATTATGTGCGCCAGAACGCACGTTAAAAGTGCGCTGGTCTGACCCCAGCCTTATAAAACACCTTATAAAACACATGCTGCTATTTTTTTCTTTGTTTGAAGTAATTGCATGTGAAAAGGAAAAATAAAATTAGGTTTTTAACTCCTGTTTCCATTTTGTGGATTTTTCCCCCATGATGTTATAGCTTTGCCTTTTGGCGTTTGTTTATTTAATCTACAGTTATTTAACACTTAACCCTTTCGCTGCTGAGGCTTTTCCCGCCCCTGTGCTGAGGTCATTTTTACCTGTTTTGCACATCATGTTTAAACGTGTTTTGAAGGCTTATTTTAGTATATGACCCAGACATATTATATATCGTTCTTTCCGTCAGACTCGGTAGATTCATAATATGTCATTATTATATGTATACGTTATGTCATGTCTGTATATTATAACAAAAAATGCAATAAAATATGTATTTTCAATAATTTACAACGTGTAAAGTGTTTTTTTTCACATTTTAACATGCGAGTAATTGCGGTTATATTTTGTATGGGGTGCGCTTGTTAAAAAAATTAGAGATGGGGTCTCGTTACATTTTTTTTTGGGGAAAATTACACTATTTTTAACAAACGCACCGCATACAAAAATCGTTAGTGCAGCATCATTGTTCACATTATAATTGAAATGGGAACAATATTGCTGCATTAACAAACCAAAAAAAAAAAAAAAAAGTGTTTATTTTTTTTTTATAATTTTTTTTTTAATTTTTTTTAATTTTTTTTTTCATGTTTTTTTTTTTTGACAAACTTTTTCACTTTCACGTTTGGTATCGTTGGAACGGCCATGCTCTGGCCGATCCAACCATACCAAACATTAACCCCTAACTGCCACGGATCGGGAGATAGGGGTTCATTGGAACTCCCTATCTCCACAGTTGGTGGCAGTTAGGGGTTAAATGTAGGACTGGCGTCATCGTGCTACGCACGATGACGCCAGTCCTCAGGGGAGTTCCCGGAGGCTTGGCCGACATCCAAGATGTCAGCCAGCTCCGTGAAAGGATCGCGAACCAGCGCTTTTCAGCGCCGATTCGCGATCCAGCTCCCCAGGGGTTAATGCCAGGCACCATTTGGAAGGGCAGGCTGTGCCCTTCCAAATGATGTCTGGGTTAACCCATGCAGAGCCGCCGATCGGGAGAGAGAGAGGTCCGAAGGACCTCCCCCCCTCCCTTTCAGGCGCCTCCTCCGCACATGCGGGGGGGGGGGCGCCTGAATTAGGTGTCATCGCGCTGCCGCGATGACACCTAATTCCGGCGGCTGCGGTCCCGGATGCCGGGCTGACATCGAGGATGTCAGCCCGCACCGGGGGGGCCAGCGATCGGCCGGAACCCGGCCGAAGGCTGACCCCAATGGGAGGACGCGCTGAGCGCGTCCTCCGCATACCAGCGGGAATGCTGAGGACGCGCTGAGCGCGTCCTCAGCATTGAAGTGGTTAATGAGGTGGAGAAGGGACTGTTTAGATAATGCAGAAGGGGATGTATTGGGTTCTCCAGGCTACCTTAGATAAGTGCGGAGCCCCATACGGTATTTGTGGCACTGTATAAAGAAAGGATAATAATAATAATAATATTCCGAGGCAGGCTCTACTTCAGCGCCTCGCCCCAAAAGGCAGGGTTAACCGCTGAGATACTCGGGGTAGCTCTTCCGAGCACCCGCGAGTATCACCTCCTGGAGTCCATGGGGCTCCATGGAGGGTTGCGCTTCTCTCGAGATTGCGCAGCGCTGAAGAGTGATTGCGGCGGTAGCCTGGGAACTATCAGGGTTATTCAAAGAGCTCTGAATTTCTGGCGAAAGGTAACCGAACGCTGAAATGGCCGTTCGGCTTTTCAGAGAGCAGGCAGTTCGCCAAATGTTGGCGAATTGCCTGCACATACGGTGCCTGTTCGGTGCCTGTTCGAGGGCAGTGAAATCCCCATAGAAAAGCAATGCTTCGTCTATTCAGAGAGCAAAAAACAGCAGTGAAAAGTTGCCGAAATGCCCTGCCATTCGGCGGCTTCGTTCGTCAGGTTTATTCAGGCGAATCCCATAGGCTTCAATGTTAAAAATATTCCCGTTTTAATCCAATATCTAATAAACCGTTTATTATCTTAATCTGCAGTAAAAAGTCTCTTTATTTATAGATTTTTTAGGATCTTTTAGGCATTTTTCGGGATTTTTTGCAAACATGTTTTTTTCCGTTTTTTTTAATCGTTTTTTCTTTTTTCTGTAACAGCCCTTTTTATTATCATTCATTGGATCTTATATGTAAATTCCAGATATTTTCGCTCAGTAGTTTTTTTGCAAACAGCGTTTCACTTTTCAAACATTCAAGCGTACTGTTTTTGTTTTTTTTACTCCATTTGTCTTTGTGTCGGGTTTTTCCGGCGCCTGCTCTGCACTGTGATCAGCTCCTGCTCGGGTTTCTCCGGCGCGTTCGGCGGGTTTACTACAGATGTTTTTACGGGATTCGGTGTGCGTTCACCCTGGTTTTGCAGTGAGTTTTCAGCTGGTTTGCAGCGACTTTTCCCTGCAATACGACGGCCCTGTGGTGCTTGCTGAATACACCGCAGGGTTGCCGAAATGGGATCGCCAAATCCACCGAATTGAAGAGAACGAAAAGTCACTGAACGTGCAGTGACTTTTCAATTCTCTTGAATAACCCTGTATATGTTCTTTGCTCCCGGTGACAAGGAGCGGTGCTAATGTAGGTTTGCACTCCCGATGTTAGGTATAGGATGCACAAAGTACAGGAAGCTCACGGAACCACGCGCAAAAAATGATGCGCTAACGGGGGTAGCGGCAGGAATGTAATATGGGGGGGGTGCGTTAAACATGCTTACCCTGGAGCTAACGCTTACATATCGACGTGCTAAGGCTATCGCCAACTGGGGAATAGAACTGTCATGTTTGTTGCACTTAAAGCATTCTCATCGTAACAATGTTACAATACGATCTCTTTTACAAAGCAACATTTCATCGATCTTTTTTTTCCGTGTGTTGCCACACAGAGATGTTGTGTATAAATGTGAAAGCAATTTATAAGACGGTAAAATGCCCTTTCGCCTCGCGATGTTATGCAACAAGATCAACTTTCCATCATATTTTGCAGAGAAGCCGTATGTAAGGGAAGGGTTTTGGCACATGCTCTCAGTGTACAAAGTGTACATTCAAGTTTCAACAAGAAACCCTCTTTGGTTTTTTTACCTCTTTCCTCGTTCCTAATCCGAGTTTGAATTATCAAAACGTCATAGATGAAGGAAAAGGTAGTTCTGACTCGACTGTCTTGGCAGTTTTAACGCAGAGGGTAATCACTTCATTGTTTACTGTCTAAGGATACGTTTTCTCAGGCATATTAAGTTTTTATTATTGATTTCATTTATTTAGAGGTGGCTTTTGTTGTTTCATTTCCTCCTTTGTTTACTGTTGGAAAAGAAAAAAAGAAAAGAAAAGCATTTCAAGTCATTAAAAGCGGACAATCGTTTATTTAAACAATGAATTTATTATTAATATTCTTTAAACAAACAAATCATGAATCTTCTGCAACAGAAAATAAATCGGTTTGTACAAACTGATTCGCCCAAAAATTTGCTAAAATCTGGGGCTCTAATCCATGGTTGAAATTAAAAGTCAGACGCTAATGGAAAAATTGTGCGCCTGATGTTACGCATTAGCGACTCACCCATAACGTCTATATTTCAACCAGGACGCTAAAGTCGGCTGGAGACGTTAACATTTCTTAGCAAGATGTTAAAAAAGTGTTTGGAGCAGTGACATTACCGGCTGGCGCTGCTGAAAGTTGAAACACTCACACCAGAGACGTGCGGTCAGGGGCGGCAGGTGAGGCAGAGTCTCACCTGCCATTAAGGGCAGCTGCAGTCAAACTCACCTGTTCCTCGTTCCCCTGCCGTCAGCTCCATCGTCCTCTGTGTATGCCACACATTCTTTTTTTTTCCCCTTCAACAGCCTGAGCCTACGCAAATCACGTATGCTGCCAAGAACAGTGCAGTGTGGCACGTCTGTTCAATGAACAGACATCCGAGCACTGCCCACTTCCTGAACATTGCTCTCCCAGTGCCTCAGACACTGGGAGAGCAATGAAATAGCTTGGACCAATAGGAAAGCGCTATTGGCCCAAGTCATTCAAAAAACCCCTGCATGGGAGGCAGGCCTCCCATGCATTGATTGGCGCAGGACAGTCATGTGTCCTGTCTCGCACAATCAGTGGGTGCAGGGCTGTGCTTGAGGTGTGGCCTCAGTGTCACACTAGGCTGCCTGAGGATGACACAGAGATCCTGGGGAGCACCGGTAGCAGCCAGATCCTGGGGAGCACTGAACCTGAACCTACGTAACCTGTGTATATCTGGCTCTGATACTAGCAAGTGCCTCACCAAGCACTGACCTCACCGCATGTCACTGACTCACACCTAACGCTAATTACCCCCCTGTGTAAACTTAACCCCAGCCCTGGTGTAAACTTAACCAGACCCTTAGCATCTCCATAGGCTTCACCTGCTCAGGAAAGTTACACCAGGGTTTTAGGAGGGGTTACATTTCCCTAGTTTGAACCTAGACATTATGTTCTCTATTACATTCTCCGCGCAAATTCGTACACGCAGCGCTTTTTTTTTTGCGCGCAGTGTTAAATGTTAACGAGCGTAAATTATCGCAGGTATTACGATTCGAGTGCATTTTTTCATCCGTCAAAAAATATCGCACTTAAAAAAGACGCGCAAATGCTGCACGCAGAAATCGGTGTGCGGACTGCTTTTCACGCGATTCAGCCAATCAGAATTAAGAACCACAATTGTCTCCGGCTCAGTTTTTGCGCCTGTCAAAATCAATCTGAGTATATATGCTGCAGCAGTAGTAAAAAGACGCACAACCGCTCAATTTTATTGTTTGGGTATGTGTAGAATGTGTAACTATACTTTGCTGTATTATTTTTTCGTGCTGGTGTATTTGGTTTCGGCCAGAACGTTCAGATTTGCCGTTACCACTAGCTTTTAAAAGACGTTAAAATTATGCGCGCAAACGTCGTTCGTAAAAAGTTGCGCATCGATTGTAATACCAGTCGCGTACCAGTGCACAACCGCATTTGCGCTCACAATGTTAAGTATGGGATGCGCGCATAAACTTTCGCTCACGCAGGGTAACTCGCGTTAAACGTTAATGCGCATCGTATGCGCGAACGTTGTAATTTGACAGTCAGCGCAAAGGGTTTTTCCCCTCGCGTTAATGCGTTTTGCGCACGTGCACATTTTTGCGCAAAGAATGTAATAGAGCTCTGTGTTTATTCATGACCTTGGAATAGGTCGCGATTCTTTAATTTCTTAATGACTTGAGCGTCCCATGTTAAGTATAGGAGACATTGAGTACAGTAGCGTCTCGCGCCTCGCGTTCCTTAATGTCTCCTTTAACGGCATGGTTGGAAAAGAACGTGAAAAATATTAAGCTAATAACGTCTGTGTGACGGTGGGCCTGACCTGACATGGCACAGAAGGGGTGTGAGCTACTTGAGCAGTTAACAGACATGACCAATGAATGTATAAACAAAAACAAGGGATTTATTTACAACAGCAAAGTATATAAACAGCAAGGATCAAGAAAAACACACATGAAACTAAAGACCTGAGCACTAGAAATAAACTAAAATACTGAGATACAAATACCAAAACATAGAACCAGATCAGAACGAAATGCATGAAACAGATAGCTAATCAAAAAGCAACAACATGAGAGGGCTAAATACTAGAGCAACATAAGCAAGAACATAAACCGGATTTAAACTAGAGAAAACATGAATATCAGACATGAACTTGAACCAAGAACATAAACCTGAATATAGACAGAAGAACTAAGAAAGGATATATTAAATGCAAACATCACCTAAGCAAGACAGACCTGAACATGAATGCATGAGCTGAGTACACTGAAGCAGGATCAGGATCAGAATGAAGCTAGAATCACAGTGAGGCTTGAATCAAGACTAGGAATACAGAACAAACTGAGAACATGGATCAGACTGAGAACAAGGATAAACTGGAGGCTAGGATCAGAGTGAATACCAAAATGAGGCAGCGCCCTACTTTGGGCGATGCCTGCTTTTATACAGAGTCCACTTAAACAATTGAGTCCAGGTGAGGTCCAGGCTTGAACGTGAACCAAAGGTCCAGAACTTGGATGCAATATCCATAGAAGCCAGAGGGGGCGCCAGAGACCCAGGACGTGACAGTCTGCTGTTACGTTGTGCGTCTCGTACGTTAATCTTAATAGCAGCTGTGGAATAGGGCCCTTGGTTTGTATGAATATCATTCATGCCATCGTTTGGTTCATACAAAAGGCGAATTATACCTGCGTTTTCATGAAGGCCTAAACACAAGCCCGGCAGTAAAGTGTGCTTTGCTATACTTCTCATTACTATATTTCAGGGTACCGATGGCTGTGTGGCTGCTGGCTATCAAGGGCTGTGTTTGGGTCACATCCTGCAGTTCCCGTGCGTGTTGCGGGAAACGCGTTTCACACGTCCTCCTTGCTATTCACTCTTAGATAGCTCAGGCACCAAATGCCTTGTATCTCCTCCTTCTCTCCTGGAAGATCAGCCTTTACGAATGATAGGCCATGCTGGGGGAATCTTGTTTCGACATCAGGAAATCTCCCTTGACTCCATCATGGCTGTAATCGTGGTAATATAAAGAACGGCGTGCGCGTAATACACGCCTCCACACAACAATGTGTTCTGCACATATTTAATATTAACCAGGGTTTATGTAATTGAAAATGATGTTAATTATACAATAGTGACAGCAAATAGTTTCCACCGGTGACTTTGTACAGTAGCATCTTGCAAAACTCCATATAACTTTTCTAATCTCATTTAAAATTGAGCAGGGCTTCTGGATTAATAAATGATGCATCTACAAGACGTATGTGTGTAATGATGCAGGAGAATAGCGGCGTAAATTAATTTAACTGCTAGGCAAAAAGCCTTTGTTGCTTGCTTGTATAATTTTATGACTTTGGAAAACTATTGTTGCATTATTAATGATCCCAAATGGTCATTTAACTTTAAAAGCAGAGGACGCATGTCATTTTCCACAACGACCAAGACAGTCTAACACCTGGTTGGGTTCTGTTTTCATAAAAAAAAAAAAATCAACATTATTTTTATTTACGTTTTAAATTTTTTTTTCTATTTTTTTGTTTTATACTAATTCCAAATTTGTATTAATATTTTAGAAAATGTCTTTAATTTTCTTTTAAATTTCTAGTTTTTTATTAATTTATTTTTTTTATCCATTTTTTTAGTTAGTTTAGAAATATTCATTATAAACTTGTTTTCAAATTTTAGAAAATGCTTTTAATTCCTTTTCCGTTTTTAATTACATTTTTTTTAAAAACGTTATTATTTCATATCAGTTTCAAATTTGTTTTAAAATTGTGGAAAATATGTTTTTGAATTATTTCACTTTTTAGGCTGCTGTCAGACGAGCGTAGTGTTCACGTCCGTGATTGCGCCTAAAAGTACGTCCGTGATAGCATGAAAGAAAGTCCATTGGAGCCTGACACATGAAGTACGTCCGCACTGAACTGCGGACGCATGACGGACGCTGCAAACGGACGCAGGTTAGGCAAGAACGTAATACTGCTAGAACGGACGTGCGGAGTGCGCCACGTCCACAACGTCTGCATAGCTTTGTGTGTGAGTGATGGAGCGTGGTCAGACGGACTGCATTTATACGTCCAGCATTTTTGACGGACAGATTGTTTTTTCATTGTAATTTATTTTTCCCTCCTACATCCGTCAAAAAATAACTTCAGTGAAAAAACAGACTGTGTGACCACTACTGCGTCATCCGTACTGACGATGTCCGTACTGCACGGACGTACAGTCCGTAGAAATCACGCTCGTCTGACCCCAGCCTTATCAATTTATGTAATTGTTTCAGTTTCTTCTATATCAATTTAAAATTTGTTATAAAATTTTAGAAACCGGTTTTATTTTTTTTCTTCATTTTTAATTATATTTTTTTAACCTGTTCTAATATTTTGCCATTTTTTTTCTCTGTTTCATTTTTTTCCATCTTAATTAAATTTTTAAAACATTTTATTATTTTATTCTGTCAGTTTCAAATTAGTTTTAAAATTGTGGAAAATATGTTTTTGAATTATTTCACTTTTTATCAATTTTTGTAATTGTTTCAGTTTCTTCTATATTAATTTAAAATTTGTTATAAAATTTTAGAAACCGGTTTTATTTTTTTTCTTCATTTTTAATTACATTTTTTTAACCGTTTTAATATTTTGCCATTTTTTTCTCTGTTCCACGTACATTCTTTACAGGTTGGAAACGTGACGATTTTTCTTCTTGGTTTAGCGATGTGACTTTCTAGGTTGTGTTATTTTGAATTTATTTTCTTTATTTTTAACTTGTTGAGCTCTTGCCTAAGATATTGTGGGAGAGGACACTGAGGGCGCGCAGTGGGTTGCAGAAAATGTTATTTCAATTTTTATTTCGTAACTGTGAAGACAGTCACACGCGAAGCAGCCTTTCAAATCTGTTCCTACTGATCCAATAATCCCCGCAGGCTTGCCTAATTAACCTACCCTCCACCCAGCCCGCCCCCCTTTCCCTCCGGCCCCCCCCCATAACATTTTGCAAATGCTCCAACAAATCATCCTTATTCAGAGAGATTGCTTAACATTCTCCTACAGCTGTTGGCTAAAATGACATCACCCACAATATATCAAGGATCTGTCCTCTTCCTCCTGCCAGAACGAGAACAATGATTATGTAGATCCACTCTCCGGTGCTAAAATATAACTGATGGGCAGTCGCTGCTGTCAATCTTTTAATACAATTTTTTTTTTTTTTTTATATATATATGATTTATTTACTAAAATCAGAAAAAAATTAAACAAACGGCAGATTTTTGTTGTCGAGTTTTGTCATTAATTCACCATAAATCCATTTTATTAATCGCGGTTGGGTCCACTTTAAAAAACTTTCCCTCTTTCTGTTTTTTTTTTTTTTTTTAGAAGGTAAAAAAAAATAATTGTGAGTGTTTAGCGGTCCTTCTCTGCTCTCATTCACAGCAAGTCCAGAAAAGACAGAGGTCCTCGACCTTGGAGCACCAGGTGTCTCAGAGCTACATATTCCATGACGGTCAGCTGCTTACCGGAATGGCTTAGCCTTGTGGGAAATGTAGTTCCAAAACATCTGGAGGGCCATGATTGCCGATCCCGGCACCATTTGTTGCGTCTCGGCTGGATCGGCAGCAAACTCTGTTATTAGAAGAATCAGGAAAAAGAAGAATTATATTCTCGCATCATTATGGACCAATCCCTCAGGTTCTGAGATGCAACGAGAAGAGAGAACTGCTCGACAATGCACCCTCTCTGTGCGCGTACCACAGGCCACAGGCGTGCGCAGCCCATATTTCCGGCAGTGCAGACGCACAGCGTTTATTACTTACAAGCAAACTGTAAATCATCACAACCTGTCCACATTCATGTGCTTTTCATGAACCAAAACACAAACATCCGGAAATGAAAATGGGTCCTAAAAGTTGGATAAGCATGACTGATCCAACTGGCGTCCGCCACACGACTACGGCAAAGGCATTTCCTCTCTGCAACCTTTGCATAAATTCTCCCAAATGACACCTGATCCACGCATTCCACCGTGCATTTAGTGCAGACTGAAAGAAAAGTTACACAATCAATGAAACCGTATCAATCAGTATCGATTAGACAACTTTTCAAAGAGATTGGGCTGGAGTCAATAAAAGGCTATTTTCTCGAAAATCGCATTTCATGATATTTTAAGACTGGCGTCAGACGAGCGCACTATGTGCGCCCGTACCGACGTGCCTTCTGGCGTCCATCGCAGCATTGAGACGCTGCAACGGGGCCAGCCACACGCCTTTGCGCGCGCATGAATTGCGTGCACAACAGCACTACAACGCGGTTTGACAGAGCTGCAAAGCGTGATCCTCCATAGGAGGAATGAGCCTTGCAGTGCTGGGTGCACTAAGTGCGCTCAGCGAGGTGGCCAGATGGGCGTCGAGTGGACGGAACCTCCACTCTCAAGGATGCTCCTACCACTCTTCAAATATGTTCGTCTGACGCCAGCCTAAAGCAGTGTTTCCCAAACCTGTCCTCAGGACCCGCTGACAGGCCAGGTTTTCCAGATATCTGAAGCACAGCACAGGTGATATGATTTGCTGCTCAGCGATTGCAGGATTCAGTCTGTATTTCCCTAAGGGAATCCTTAAAATCTGGCCTGGTTGAGGGTCCCGAGGACAGGTTTGGAAAACATTACTTAAAGCCTGGGTCAGACAAGCACTCGATGTGCAACCGTACTGACGTGCCTAATGGCGTCCGTTGCAGTGTTGTGACGCTTTGACGGGGCCGGCCACACGCTGTAGCTTACGCATGAATTGCGCATGCTAAAGTGGGCATGCTGCAGATGTTCTGAAAGCCTCCCCGTCGAAGCGCTACTACGCGAGGTGGCCAGACGGGCGTCAAAGTGGAAGGAACGTCCACTCTCACGGAAGTTCCTTCCACTCTTAAATGAGCTTGTCTGACCCCGGCCTTAAAGGAATGTCACGGAAAGATTATCACAAAATTCACTGAGTTGTGAGTCCATCCATTGGACTGGTGAAAAACCACCCATTATAGGCATAGGATGTCACATAGGAGGGCACATGCATGTATATACCGTATACATTGGTGGTAAGAAAAAAGTCACACAATGTAATATTTGGTTGTGCCGCCTTTTGCTGTGATTGCGGCACGCATTCGCCGCGGCATCGTGTCGATAAGTTCATGCGATGTCACAGCATTTATTTGTGTCCAGAGTGGCATTAATTTGTGGCCAAGATCTTGTGTTGATGGGAGAGTCACAGCGCTGTGTAAAGTCTTCTCCAGCACATTATCCCAAAGATTAACCTCAATGGGGTTAAGGTCTGGACTGTGCGGTGGCCAATCCATGTGTGAAAATGATGTCTCATGCTCCCTGAACCACTCTTGCACAATTTGAGCCCGGTGAATCCTGGCATTGCCATCTTGGAATATGTCCGCTGTGCCAACAGGGGAGAAAAACCCATTGATGGAAAAACCTGCTCATTCAGTGTATTCAGGGAGTCAATTGAGCACATTTCTTGGGAACATAACGTTGCTGAACCTAGACCTGACCAACTGAAGCCACCCCAGATCATAACAGGCATGTAGGGTAAGTGGTGACTTCTTTTGGCCAGGCAGTGTATATCGCAAAGGTCAAATTTATGGCAAGTGACCCTTTAGTGAATCAAGCCCATCACTGAACTTCCCCAGCGCAGCCTTGATTGTTATTAGTCACAGATATCAATTCATGGCTGATCAATAGTCAATAACTGCTACTTTCATTTGGAATGGATACTCTGTAAAGAAAGTGAGACATTCTGGGTGAAATACCAACATGGATTTATTGATTTTTTTTTGTATAACGTTGAATCTGAGTCGGAATTTTAATAACTGGAAAGGTCCATGGAGACACAGGCTCGTATCCCAGCAAGAGCACCTCTCCAGTAAGTGTCCTTGGGCAAGACACCTAACGGTACATACTCACCACCCAGGACATACTTGAAAACGAGAGAAGTCTCAATGTATCCTTCCTGGTAAAATACTTTCTCAAAAAAGAAAAATGCAGATGTTTGATGCTCTCCTCTCCGAAGAACCCATCAATCTACCAATCGAGGATGCTCTTAGCTCGATGGTCATTCCATGCAGTCCGAATACTCCGGGAAGCTGATAAGTTGCTGATGAATTGCATCTTGTTGCCTTGGGCTGTTGATATCTTACGACGGGACCTGTTTTAGGCTGCATGAGACGCCTCAGCCATTAACGTTGAAAGGGATTTCCATATCTTAGCATGCATACAGTGCTCCCTTGTATCCCGATTCTCCCCGGCTCATTTAGACTCCCCTCTAGTCACAGCTGGTAGTTAACGGCTGTTGCGTCTCTGCATGCTGTCACGGGATACATTCCTGCCAAACCCAATACCATCCATTGTTTGGGCTCACAGTGCCTGCTAAGTCGCCGTGTGTTTCCCACTGGTCTGGTGAGTCCCCAAGGGTACATCTGTTACAAAGATCAGCTCACTTGCCCAAAGCAAACAGATGAACGGCAAAACGAGCGCCTGCTGATTCTAGAACCAAGCAGCGCCATCCAAAGAGCAGCGATCACAGGCAATCCCAGCGAGGAGTGAAATGTGTCCAACCCTTATGTCACGGAATGACAGCCAGATCATTGTATGAAAAATATATAGAGACAGAGCGCGCGTATAAGCCATTTCAAACACGATCATGCAAATACGAGACTTTCTTCGCCCACAGAGCTCCTTTGCCCCACTCCTAGCATGTAGCAGGGAATTCTGGGTAGGACATGCGAATAAAGTCTACAATTTCTCACTTTTTTGCATCAAACGTCGGCTGTAGTGCATGGAGTCAGAAATTGTGGAATTCATTTGCCTACCCAGAATTCCCTGCTACATGTGGGGTTTGGGGCAAAAGGAGCTCTGTGGCAAAACACCGGCCTGGTTTGCTTAGATGTGTAAATGTTTTTCACAGTGACTTATTTTGTCTCTTGCTATTTGTACAATGGAGAATTTAAATTACACTTTTTATCCTCTTTAATTTTAATAAAGGATGGTTGTAGATAGATAAAGAGATAGATAAATAGATAGGAATGGATAGATAGAAAGATATGAGACAGACAGACGGACAGATATGGATAGATTATGGATAGATAGATAGATAGATATGGATAGATTATGGATAGATAGATAGATAGATAGATAGATAGATAGATAGATAGATAGATAGATATGGATAGATAGATAGATATGGATAGATAGATAGATATGGATAGATAGATAGATAGATAGATATGGATAGATAGATAGATAGATAGATAGATATGGATAGATAGATAGATATGGATAGATAGATAGATAGATATGGATAGATAGATAGATAGATAGATAGATATGGATGATAGATGGATAGATATGGATAGATAGATAGATAGATAGATAGATAGATAGATAGATAGATAGATAGATATGGATAGATAGATAGATATGGATGATAGATGGATAGATATGGATAGATAGATAGATATGGATGATAGATGGATAGATAGATAGATAGATAGATAGATAGATAGATAGATAGATAGATAGATAGATATGGATAGATAGATATGGATAGATAGATATGGATAGATAGATATGGATAGATAGATATGGATAGATAGATAGATAGATAGATAGATAGATAGATAGATAGATAGATAGATAGATAGATAGATAGATAGATATGGATGATAGATGGATAGATAGATAGATAGATAGATAGATAGATAGATAGATAGATAGATAGATAGATATAGATAGATAGATATGGATAGATAGATATAGATAGATAGATATGGATAGATATAGATAGATAGATAGATAGATAGATAGATAGATAGATAGATAGATAGATAGATAGATAGATAGATATAGATAGATATGGATAGATATATATAGATAGATATATAGATATGGATAGATAGATATGGATAGATAGATATAGATAGATAGATATGGATAGATAGATAGATATGGATAGATAGATATGGATAGATAGATAGATAGATAGATAGATAGATAAATAGATAGATATATATAGATAGATAGATATGGATTGATAGATATGGATAGATAGATAGATAGATAGATATGGATTGATAGATATGGATAGATAGATAGATAGATAGATAGATAGATAGATAGATAGATAGATAGATAGATAGATAGATAGATAGATATGGATAGATAGATAGATATGGATAGATAGATAGATAGATATGGATAGATAGATAGATAGATATATATAGATAGATAGATAGATAGATAGATAGATAGATAGATAGATAGATAGATATGGATAGATAGATAGATAGATATATATAGATAGATAGATAGATAGATATATATAGATAGATAGATAGATAGATAGATAGATAGATAGATAGATATGGATTGATAGATAGATATGGATAGATGATAGATGGATAGATGGATAGATATGGATAGATAGATATGGATAGATAGATATAGATAGATAGATATGGATAGATGGATAGATAGATGGATAGATAGATGGATAGATAGATAGATATGGATAGATAGATAGATAGATAGATAGATAGATAGATAGATAGATAGATAGATATGGATGATAGATGGATAGATATGGATAGATAGATAGATAGATAGATAGATAGATAGATATGGATGATAGATAGATAGATATGGATAGATAGATAGATAGATAGATAGATATGGATGATAGATGGATAGATTTCATTGTTGTCCATTGTTGATCTTATTGTGTGATTGGATGAAGACTGGGCCTCTCCATCCACAACTATTACAATTGATTTACGTTTCCACTTGGCTCATATATTTTGGGATTTGAGAGTTTCGAGGAAGAAGGGGGGCACTCCTCAAATCCTGATCAAGTCAGGGTGTGTAGAATGTCTCTTTAACCCTTTTGTAGCAGACGACGTGTGGGGCAGCAAAAGGGGAGACCCTATGACTTCCACGAAGCCAGGCCATCGCTTTAGACCCCTCCCGGCCCACTGGTGTCAAGCTTTGGACCTCTCTCCTTCCTGATCAGAAAAAGTTAGAAACCTAAGAGAGGCATTGCTGGAAAGGTCACAGTCTACATTTCCAACGTCTTTAACCCCTAAGGTGCAGGTCCACAATCCGGCGCCAATTGGTGCAGGGTCGCAGACTGCTCCCGGAGGTGGCTGACATCTTGGATGTCAGCCAAGCCTCCGGTGCCTCCCTCCGTCCACTGACATCGATGCGCATGGGCGCAATGATGTCAGGGAATTATCCCCTAGCTGCCAAGGGATTTCCCTTGGGAAATCCCTATTCTGGAGATAGGGGGTCATTTAGAGCCCCCTATCCCCCGTTCAGTGACAGATAGAGAGTCAAGTTTGGTATCATTATAAAGGCCAGATGATGCCCTTTCCAATGATACCAGACATGACCAGGTTAAGTGTAAAACAAAAATTAAAACAGTTAATAAATAAAATAAAATAAATAAAAACATATTTTTTAATTCTTCAGCACTATTGTTCACTTTTCAATTATAATGTGAACAATGATGCTGCACTAATGAAAATTTTTGTTTTTTCAGTTCTAGCTAAAATTGTGTATTTTCTCAGAACAAAACAGTAACAGGTTCCCATTTTTAATTTTTTTTTAACAAGAGTACCCCATAGAATATATAGCCTTAAAGGCTCGGATGATAAAATGTGAAAAAAAATATTTTACACACTGTAGATGATTGAAATTTTAAATGGAAATTTACAATTTTTTCATTTTTTGTTATAGCATTCTGGCAGGACGTAATGTATACATATAATAATGATATATTATGAGTCTGCCGAGTCTGCCGTAAACAGGCACAAACAACTGGTCTGGGTCATACAATAAAACGTGACTCCAAATCGCGTTTATACATGCTGAGCACAAAATGATCAAAATGAGCTCAGCTCACAGAAGTGAAACGGCTCAGCAGTGAAAGGGTTAAAACATTTATCATTGCCTGTAAGATAATAATCTTTTTCATTTCCCTGCACTTCCTGCGTGTCTGAGCTCCATTGGGCAGGAATCCTTTTGCTTATTTTTTTAGGATGATTTCCCTTCCATGTTGCTAATGGCTCATTCGCCTCAGTATACAATGTTTCTTTTTCCTCTACACGTGCTGAAACGTGTAACGCTCTTTCACAAATAGAGGAAGTCCGACATTGAAATTTTGGGGAAGATATCCTGCAAAATGTATGGAAAGTTGACAGAAATCCTCATTATAAAGTAGGAAGCGCCAATAAAAAGCAAGACAAACAGTGTGTGCTGAAACAAAACAGAACGGAGCAGACAAAACATTAATAAACATAATCAATACCCCATTGTATCTGACACTGTATTTACTGTGCATCGGGTTTGGTTTCCCATGTCTCACAGCTGATAAAAGCTCAAGAATCCTATTACCAACACAACTAAAAAAGGAAGAGAAACAAAGAGTGATGGATCCTCTCTGAGCTGACGATGGTCTTTATTCACTAAAGGGGTTATTCAATATTTATTTATAAAGTATTTTACCAGGAAGGATACATTGAGATTTATCTCGTTTTCAAGTATGTCCTGGGTTCAAGAACATTAAAATGTTAGTCGTTACAGAAATACAAAGTAATAAAATGCAAGATATTAAAAACACAAATATACAGATTAACACAGAAAATAAATATGTAGGAATGAAACATATGCTCCAAAAATGATGCGCAGAATGAAGTACATGCTCCAAAAATGATGCGCAGAATAAAGCATATGCTCTACAAATGATCCACAGTATGAAGTGCATGCTCCAAAAATGATGCACAGAATGAAACATATGCTCCAAAAATGATGCGCAGAATGAAGTATATGCTCCAAGAATGATGTGCAGAATTAAGTACATGCTCCAAAAATGATCCACAGAATGAAACATATGCTCCAAAAATGATGCACAGAATGAAGAACATGCTCCAAAAATGATGCACAGAATGAAGCATATGCTCCAAAAATGATGCACAGAATGGGTTACAATGTAACTACATGACCCACCATTGTGACATGTTAAAAGAGCTAAACTGGCCATCGCTGGAATCCAGACGCATCCTTCACCTTTCCAGGCTGGTGTTTAAGAGCATCTCTGGGAAGCTGCCACCCTACCTGAATAGACTGCTTCCCCCAGCAGCTCCCTCATCCTATAACCTCCGATCCAGGACCAGCACCTTACTTGCAATACCACAATACAAAAAGACAGTGGCTCGATCCTCATTTTCCTACAGAGCACCGCAATTATGGAATAACCTCTCAGACACCGTCAAATCTTCCACCAGTCTTAAGTCACTCAAGAGCTCCCTATTAACATACCTCGATACAGAATGCACCTGTAAACATGTAACATAGTGACTATATACAGAATGCACCTGTAAACATGTAACCTAGTGACTATATTTCCTACATATTTATTTTCTGTTAATCTGTATATTTGTGTTGTTGTTTTTAATATCTTGCATTGTATTACTTTGTATTTCTGTAACTGTAACAATTCAATGTTCTTGAACCCAGGACATACTTGAAAACGAGAGAAATCTCAATGTATCCTTCCTGGTAAAATCCTTTATAAATAAAAAAAATAAAAAATAAATAAATAAGTACATGCTCCAAAAATGATGCACAGAATGAAGTACATGCTCCAAGAATGATGCACAGAATGAAGTACATGCTCCAAAAATTATGCACAGAATGAAACATATGCTCCAAAAATGATGTGCAGAATGAAGTACATGCTCCAAAAATAATGCGCAGAATGAAGTACATGCTCCAAGAATGATCTGCAGAATGAAGTGCATGCTCCAAAAATGATCCACAGAATGAAGTACTTGCTCCAAAAATGATGCACAGAACGAAACATATGCTCCAAAAATGATGCGCAGAATGAAGTACATGCTCCAAAAATGATGCGCAGAATGAAGTATATGCTCCAAGAATGATGTGCAGAATTAAGTACATGCTCCAAAAATGATCCACAGAATGAAACATATGCTCCAAAAATGATGCACAGAATGAAGTACATGCTCCTAAAAATGATGCACAGAATGAAGCATATGCTCCAAAAATGATGCACAGAATGAAGCACATGCTCCAAAAATGATACACAGAATGAAGTACATGCTCCAAAAATTATGCACAGAATGAAACATATGCTCCAAAAATGATGTGCAGAATGAAGTACATGCTCCAAGAAAGATGTGCAGAATGAAGTGCATGCTCCAAAAATGAGGCACAGAATGAAATATATGCTCTAAAAATGATGCACAGAATGAAGTACATGCTCCAAAAATGATGTGCAGAATGAAGTGCATGCTCCAAAAATTATCCACAGAATGAAGTACTTGCTCCAAAAATGAGGCACAGAATGAAATATATGCTCTAAAAATGATGCGCAGAATGAAGTACATGCTTCCTACAGAGCACCACAATTATGGAATAACCTCCCAGACACCATCAAATCTTCCCCCAGTCTTAAGTCACTCAAGAGCTCCTTACTAACATACCTCAATACAGAATGCACCTGTAAACCTGTAACCTAGTGACTATATTTCCTACATATTTATTTTCTGTTAATCTGTATATTTGTGTTGTTGTTTTTAATATCTTGCATTGTATTACTTTGTATTTCTGTAACTGTAACACTTCAATGTTCTTCAACCCAGGACATACTTGAAAACGAGAGAAATCTCAATGTATCCTTCCTGGTAAAATCCTTTATAAATAAATAAATAAATAAATAAGTAAATGCTCCAAAAATGATGCACAGAATGAAGTACATGCTCCAAAAGTGATGCACAGAATGAAGTACATGCTCCAAAAATTATGCACAGAATGAAACATATGCTCCAAAAATGATGTGCAGAATGAAGTACATGCTCCAAGAAAGATGTGCAGAATGAAGTGCATGCTCCAAAAATTAGGCACAGAATGAAATATATGCTCTAAAAATGATGCACAGAATGAAGTACATGCTCCAAAAATGATGCACAGAATGAAGTACATGCTCCAAAAAGTTGCAAAGAATGAAGGATATGCTCCAAAAATGATGCACAGAATGAAGTACATGCTCCAAAAATGATGTGCAGAATGAAGTACATGCTCAAAAATGATGCGCAGAATGAAGTACATGCTCCAAAAATGATGCGCAGAATGAAGTATATGCTCCAAGAATGATGTGCAGAATTAAGTACATGCTCCAAAAATGATCCACAGAATGAAACATATGCTCCAAAAATGATGCACAGAATGAAGTACATGCTCCTAAAAATGATGCACAGAATGAAGCATATGCTCCAAAAATGATGCACAGAATGAAGCACATGCTCCAAAAATGATACACAGAATGAAGTACATGCTCCAAAAATTATGCACAGAATGAAACATATGCTCCAAAAATGATGTGCAGAATGAAGTACATGCTCCAAGAAAGATGTGCAGAATGAAGTGCATGCTCCAAAAATGAGGCACAGAATGAAATATATGCTCTAAAAATGATGCACAGAATGAAGTACATGCTCCAAAAATGATGTGCAGAATGAAGTGCATGCTCCAAAAATTATCCACAGAATGAAGTACTTGCTCCAAAAATGAGGCACAGAATGAAATATATGCTCTAAAAATGATGCGCAGAATGAAGTACATGCTTCCTACAGAGCACCACAATTATGGAATAACCTCCCAGACACCATCAAATCTTCCCCCAGTCTTAAGTCACTCAAGAGCTCCTTACTAACATACCTCAATACAGAATGCACCTGTAAACCTGTAACCTAGTGACTATATTTCCTACATATTTATTTTCTGTTAATCTGTATATTTGTGTTGTTGTTTTTAATATCTTGCATTGTATTACTTTGTATTTCTGTAACTGTAACACTTCAATGTTCTTCAACCCAGGACATACTTGAAAACGAGAGAAATCTCAATGTATCCTTCCTGGTAAAATCCTTTATAAATAAATAAATAAATAAATAAGTAAATGCTCCAAAAATGATGCACAGAATGAAGTACATGCTCCAAAAGTGATGCACAGAATGAAGTACATGCTCCAAAAATTATGCACAGAATGAAACATATGCTCCAAAAATGATGTGCAGAATGAAGTACATGCTCCAAGAAAGATGTGCAGAATGAAGTGCATGCTCCAAAAATTAGGCACAGAATGAAATATATGCTCTAAAAATGATGCACAGAATGAAGTACATGCTCCAAAAATGATGCACAGAATGAAGTACATGCTCCAAAAAGTTGCAAAGAATGAAGGATATGCTCCAAAAATGATGCACAGAATGAAGTACATGCTCCAAAAATGATGTGCAGAATGAAGTACATGCTCCAAAAATGATGCACAGAATGAAGTACATGCTCCAAAAATGATGCACAGAATGAAGTACATGCTCCAAAAATTATGCACAGAATGAAACATATGCTCCAAAAATGATGTGCAGAATGAAGTACATGCTCCAAAAATAATGCGCAGAATGAAGTACATGCTCCACAAATGATGCACAGAATGAAGTACATGCTCCAAAAATGATGCACAGAATGAAGTACATGCTCCAAAAATTATGCACAGAATGAAACATATGCTCCAAAAATGATGTGCAGAATGAAGTACATGCTCCAAAAATTATGCACAGAATGAAACATATGCTCCAAAAATGATGTGCAGAATGAAGTACATGCTCCAAAAATGATGTGCAGAATGAAGTACATGCTCCAAAAATTATGCACAGAATGAAACATATGCTCCAAAAATGATGTGCAGAATGAAGTACATGCTCCAAAAATGATGCGCAGAATGAAGTACATGCTCCAAGAAAGATGTGCAGAATGAAGTGCATGCTCCAAGAATTAGGCACAGAATGAAATATATGTTTTAAAAATGATGCACAGAATGAAGTACATGCTCCAAAAATGATGCACAGAATGAAGTACATACTCCAAAAGTTGCAAAGAATGAAGGATATGCTCCAAAAATGATGCACAGAATGAAGTACATGCTCCAAAAATGATGTGCAGAATGAAGTGCATGCTCCAAAAATGATCCACAGAATGAAGTACTTGCTCCAAAAATGAGGCACAGAATGAAATATATGCTCTAAAAATGATGCACAGAATGAAGTACATGCTCCAAAACGTTGCAAAGAATGAAGGATATGCTCCAAAAATGATGCACAGAGTGAAGTACATGCTCCAAAAATGATGCGCAGAATGAAACATATGCTCCAAAAAGTTGCAAAGAATTTATTTATTTATTTATTTATAAAGGATTTTTACCAGGAAGGATACATTGACATTTCTATCGTTTTCAAGTATGTCCTGGATTCAAGAACATTGAAATTTTTACAGTTGTTACAGAAATACAAAGTAATCAATGCAAGATATTAATAAGCGCCAAACTTGTCACCGATTTGCAACAAACGGTGAATTTCATCATACGGTGTAATTTTGTGGCAGTTCGTCTATTCAGAAAGCTGTCAATTCAGCAAATACTGGCGAATTGACAGAGGAATACGATTCAGTTTTCAGCAGATCGCCGCAGTTCGGTGATATTCAGTGGCAGCGAAATTGTCCCATATAGAAGTAATGGTTAATTTATTCAGAGGGCGCCCAACTGCACCGAATTGTCAGTGAAATGCCCTGTTTTTCGTTGGTTCAGATCTAGGATTCTATGTTAAAAAATATTATCTTTTTTTTTTTATAATCCGCTGTTTATTCTTTTCAATTTTTCAGTAAACTGCCTTTTTATTTATTTTTCTTTTGTATTTTTTTTTGTATTTTATAGGAATTCTTAAACGAGATTTTTGATACCCAGTATATTTTTAAAAGGTGTTGTTTTTTTTCATATTCTGCAACAGACCATTTTATTATTTTTTTAGGACCTTTTTTATTATTCCCACACATTTTCATGCATTTTCATTGTTTTAAACACCTTTTAAAGAATAGTAGAGTTCTGTGACCTTTTTTTCCTGCAGTTCGGCGGCCAGTTTGGCACTCTTTGGCAGCGTTCGACAGGTATAGGCAGTCGATGACGGTCTTCGACGGCTCCACGCTCGGCCTACTTCTGAGACCATGCGGTGAATAGTGAATTCACCACAGGGTCGGCGACCTGGAATCACTGAAAGACACCGAGGTGCGCTGAAGGATAAAGCACCTAAATTTCACTGAAATTTTGTTGCCTTCTGAACAACCCCTTAAATTTATTTTTTTCCTATGATGTGCTATGCTCAGGTCATTTTTCTACTATATCTGCACACATGCATTGATTTTCTTATATGAATTATAGTCACGTAATCTTTCAAGGACTCAGTTTGTTATATATATATATATATATATATATACATATATATATACACAAGTCCATGTTATATATATATATATATACATATATATATACACAAGTCCATGTTATATGTGTATATATATCCAGTATATATATATATATATATCCAGTATATATATATATATATATATATATATATCCAGTATGTGTATATATATATATATATATATATATATATATATACACATACTGGAGATATATATATATATATATATATATATATACTGTATATATATATATATATATATATATACTGGATATACATATATAACATGGACTTGTGTATATATATATGTATATATATATATATATATAACATGGACTTGTGTATATATATATATATATATATATATATATATATATATATAACAAACTGAGTCCCAGCAACAACCTTTCTTATCTCCAGTATGGATGAAGTTGAAAGCCATGGTGCATACTCCAAAATACGTATGTATATCTATCATGAAGAGGGTCGCACACGTGTAATAAAATAATAAATTTTATTTAAACCAATTAAAATGAAACCGACGTTTTGCCTCAAATATGAGCCATGAACAAGGATACAACAGTTAAGGAAAACCACATATAAATACATGAAGCTGAAAACACTCACCAATCCACTTGTGCAACTTTGATTGTACCTGCACCTGCCACAAATTACCCAGAGTGCACTCCACCACGTCGTTCGTGTGCGTGAGAACACACGCCCGACGTATTCCGTTGCTATGGTAACGATAAACAAAAACATATACATAAACATAAAGACACAAGCTAAAAACAATCATGGAGTTAATTAAACTCTGTTGCCAAACTGGTGTGAATCCTTCGCTATGGGCAAACTGAAATTCAAAACGGTTGAAGATGGTGTGCATGATGAAAGAGAGAGAGAAATACACAGAATGCATATTCTGAGACATTTATAACACCATAACAGGATGTAATTAATGCTCTTATCTATCATATAAAAAACATGTAAGTGAATTGTATTCATTCAATCCTTTGGGCACAAAGTTGTCAAGTGTCTTAATCCAAAATGCTTCTCGTTGTAATAATACTTGGGATCTATTGCCTCCTCTCCTCAATGGTGGAATATGGTCGATGTCCATAAAGCAGAGGATCACTGACGCCATCGCCACCATTGATGAGGGGAAGCTACAGCCAACATGGCAAGAAATCCAGTACCGTCTTGATGTGCTTCGTGCAACTAATGGCGCCCATATAGCGGTGTATTAAATGAGGCAAAAAAAAACTTCACTATATACGTCTCATTTTGTAATGATTTTCACTTTTCTGTCTTTTCATTTGCCTTTGTGATAAATGTATGAAATTGTGAAGAGACTTTATGGACGCCCTTTAGAATCACATGCAGTACGGTAACATACATGGAACAAGCCGCCGGATGTATTACCAAGTTCACTCAGCAATATGATGACAAGTGCCCTGTCCCTTCTGGATATTTAGATTAAAAAAGAAATGAATTTGTTTGGTGGGGATTACACATTTTTAAGGAATGTAAATGCCTCTTAAAGTGTATTAAGCCTCCCTTTTCCTGTAATACACTGTTGCTTTTATGACTTCATAAGGACGGGGGGGGGGAAAGGGGGTAATTCAATTCTTTGAAATAAAAAAAAAACACTTTTTTTTCCTTAAAAAAAAAATTCACAATGGGGGGGGTTTATCAAAGTTTACAGAACATATCTCCTTGTCCCTGTGCCAGCGGATCACGGCAGACAGGATTAGCAGCCCGCGGTTGCGCTGATTTCCGCGGCCTGACTCACAGGACCTGGTTTGCACTCTCTTCCCCCCGGCTCAATAGACGTTGAGAGAGGAGGAAACCAAAGGACTAAATATAAAAGCTGTAGAAGGCACGTTTAGGCTTTCGATGGACACGGCAGGATACCGATTTCCGCTCAGTGTAGGCATAAAGATAATATTTTGGACATTTTGTGTTTAAGGCAGGAATATGTATCGTATGAAGGATTTAAAGGGAAAGTAACGAGGCTTAAAAATCACGTTTTGCTACATTTCCAGGAGGAAACATTCCCCCGGCAAGAGGATCTCGTAAGGGTATAGGTTGGCATTAGTTATATGCCAAGTATATATTCGGGCAAAATATCAGCAAATAGGAAATCGGATTGATACAAATTCTGAATCATCAAAACATGAACCGAACCGTTCTCTGAATAAACATATTACGAGTCGATCCGAACTGATCCGATTGTAATTGGTCAAATCCAAGTTGGATCCACTCAGTTTAAATGGTAAAAAAACAAATCCGGGCGCACCTTAACTATTCAGAAACTGTCAAAGTCTTACCAGCATATATATGTGCACTATATACTGCAATGACGATGTAATGTGTATCTCACTGTGAAGTATTGACAAATAAAACAGTGTGACATGTTAAAAAGCACTGAAGATACTTATATTTGAGTGATGTTCCAGTCCTTCCTCTCTGCTCAGGGTCCTGCGGTATGGTCGTCGTGCGTGATGTCTCGGGGAAGGGGGGCTTACAGCCCAGCGTGGTGGAAAATAAAACGTAAAGCAGCAAGCAATTTTAAAATATTTATTAATAATTAAAAATAATTAAAAAAGAACCAGTATTGAGCTGGTTAAAAACAATATAAAGGGATAGTATTATTATGGATTAAAAAGCATCACAAAAACACGTTTTCGCCATAGGCTTCATCAGTTGGAATCCTTTAAAAAAAATGTCAGTCCATGCAAAGTGAAAAAAAAAAAAGGTTGATGAGCTCCTGAGTCCCCTCCGGCTTTCTCTAGCTTCATCTCTCCGAGGCAGGTCATGGTACGCGGCAAAGGGAAGACTTGTACCCCTAAACCTCCTGCACATCGCCCGAATCGGACATCTGGCGCTCTGGACCAGTTCCTTGTCCCTTCCCCGGCGATCCCCTCTCCCGAGGTGACTCCTAAAATGGCGGACGGGCCTTCTACCCCACCTCATGCACAGGATCCTGCAGAGGTCACACGCCGTCTCGAGCGGCTTATCGCGGCGCTCCCAACCAAGGCGGACCTCGTGGACATTGTGGCTGACCTTCGGGAAAGCTTCAGTGGAGAGCTTAGGGTGATCCGATCGGAGGTTTCGACACCATCGTCCCGAGTGAGCGCTTTGGAAGATGGCGGACACCTACCCTCCCCGGACTCCCACCCAGCGGCCTTTTCGGAGCTGCAACGCCGTGTAGACGACCTGGACAACCGAGGTAGGAGACACAATATCAGTTTGCGTGGCCTCCCTGAATCTGAAGGGCCTGAAGACCTCGGTACCCTCCTTGTCGCCCTCTTTAATTTGGTGCTGGGTAGAGATGCCGACACCCCCATCTCCATCGACCGGGCTCACAGGGCCCTTCGCCCACGGCCCGCACCAACGGCTCCCCCCGGGACGTTATATGTCACCTGGCTGACTTCACCGTTAAAGAGGCCATAATGCAAAAGGCTCGTTCATCACGTTACTGGGACTTCCAACAGCACCGCATTGAACTATTCCACGACCTATCCCCTTTCACTCTGATGGCGAGGCGCTGCTTGCAGCCGGTGACCCAAGCACTCCGGCAAGCCAACCTGGCCTATCGTTGGGGGTTCCCATTCGCCCTTGTGGCCCATAAGAACGGCGTCCGTCACTCTGTTTGCTACCCAATGGATGTCCCAGCCTTTCTTGAGCCCTGGAGCTCCCAGCGTTGAGCATCAAGAGCTGCTACCCGCCCGGATCAAGGCCTACCTCGCCCACGGCGATCTCGTTCCCGTAGACGCTGCCAGCTCTCACAGGATCGTGATCTTGTCCCGACCCCTTCACCGCAACGTTCCCTGCTTCGCGAGGATGGGTGATATGTAGACGCACCTCTTGAACTGGCCCCCTGTCTCTCTTGGACCCCGGCATACTGCCGAGGCTGGGAGTTATCCCCCCCCCAAGACCGCCCTCTCTGATATTTGAAGTGCGATGACCTAACCCTACACGAGAGCTCACACCTCGAATGGCAAACAGTTTTGTCCTCTGGCACTGTATGACCCTGCCGACCTCATCACCCCCGACGTCCCGGGCTTGTCCACGGATATGTCCGCTCCTGTCCTGGCACACACCTTGAATGCCACTTATCACTCTGTGACTCATGGCGACGGTCCAATATTAATTTTTGTGGGGGTCACTTCTCCACGTCCTGCCACCCCTAATTTTTTGGTTCCCTTACAGGTGAACTGCACTGTCTATCCATTTATGAGCAATACCTTATTGGTAGCGGTGCACGACTGCCGTAGACAACCTTCCACGACTATCGCCACCTGTTCCACCTCTTGGATAAAAAAAAAATTTTTGTCCTGTCACACCACATTGAGATGGAGGATGGATTCTCTGTCTTTAAGACCTCTGGTTAATGCCTGGACTTATTCTTGGTGACACTCCATATGTCTCAGCTCCTAAATTTTTCTGGCTTGCCCCAGGGCAAGCTGTGATGTTTGCTCACTGTCACAACATGGCATATCCGACAGTTTACACTTACTTTTTTCCCGGTCGATGCTAGTGTTACAGTTTGGCCAGCGCTCCGATCTCGCTTCCATGGTATACACCTATCGGGACCAGCCCCTTGACTTTTAAGGTTAACCCATACGCGAACTGCTCTGCACTCGGGTTTCAGTATCCTCTTGGCCCCGGAGATGTGCCACTCTCCGCTCTCATTTCCCCCTGTCCAAATTGGACCGTCATCTCCTCTACGCATTTTGTCGTCTAGGGGACTGGTGGGATTGCTGCAGTTGGCCGTCCCGACGGTTCAGTAATCTCTCTTTGTGCGCTTGGTTGTCGATGACTATCATTTCGCATGCATAGTAATCTGTAAAAATTTACCGCCACCGTATAACATTCCGTATAACATTCCGTATGCCTCACTATTATGCTACTGCTAGGCCTATTCTGATTTACACTGCTGTTACCCCCGTTGTTTGGCAAGACAATTTAAATGTAGGGGGGTAGGTCCGCCTCCCATCTTTCCCCTCCCCCCACATATTTCCCCCCTCTTCCCCTCTTCTCCCCCCTTTTTTTTTTCCTCTCCCCCTTCTTCCCCCTCTTTCCCTTGCCTTCCCCCCTTGCTAGTGTGAGTCAATGGGTTCTCAGGAGGTCTGATGCTGTTTTTATCGCATTCAAGCTGAGTGGGTTTTGGGTGGGGGGAGGGGGGGAATGGATGAGTTTCGTAGGGGCGGTGACGGTTTTTGTCTTTCACCAGTCCTTATTTTTCTTATTCCATGATTTCATGTTTTCCTGCTTTCTTTCCGCAGTCGGAGGGGACTTGTTTACGCTCGTTATTTCATGTTTCATTCTATTGTTCTTTATAACACTATTTATCATTGCCATTATTGGTTTATGCTCACGGTTAATGGTCAAGAAGGTTTCCGGACCTTGTCTTCAATGCCCACGAGGATCGGACGTCGACTTCCCACAAGACGGTATTCACCCTTCCCCGGGTCTGAATAGCCTTTCTTGGTGACGTATTTCTCCTCATTATCTTCCTAGTTCTCTCTCTTTTTCGCTCTTTTTCGCTCTTTTTCTCTCTCCTCTCTGTCACTCTTCTTTCTTTCCCTACTTGAGCTTTCCATCTTTTCTCCTCTTCCCCCCCTCTACCCTCCCCCCAATTTCTCCCCCCCATTTTTTTTTCTTCTGTGTTATTTCCTTGTCCCGGTGAGTCATGTCCGCAGTGTCAGGTTTCTCTCCGAAATCCCTGCGGGTTCTCACGTATAACGCAAGGGGCCTCAATGCACCTGAAAAACGCAAACGGCTCTTCAGAGAGCTCCGGGCACTTCGGACGTCCGTGGTTCTCCTACAAGAGACGCGCTTCAAGTAAGGAGCCTCACCAACCCTGCGGGACTCCGCCTACCCAGTCGGTTACTTCAGTGACCATTTCCGAACCAAAAGTCGCGGGCTGGCAACTCTTTTTGCCAAAGATGTCCCTATGGTTCTGGATGCTGTCCTCACGGACAAAGAGGGTCGTTACCTATTGTTAAATGCAAGATTGCAGAGATGCAATACACTTTTGCTTCTATCTACCTTCCTAATTCTAACCAACATCACTCTCTGGCCTCGATTTTCCGCCGCCTTTCTACTTTTATGTCTGGGACTTTGATAGTTGCGGGCGATTTTAATGTCCCCCTGGACCCAAGAATAGACACTTCCTCTGGCTGTTCCTTGATCCCCCCGTCTGTATTGCGACACATTCGACGATCCTTGGACAGCTTACAACTCATTGAAGTCTGGAGGACGTTTCATGCGGGCGACCGGGATTATACCTTTTTTTCTCCGGTGCACTCCACCTACTCGAGACTTGATTACTTGTTCGTTCAACAGTGTTCGGTATTTGCTGTGGAGGATTCCGCTATCCAACCCCAAACTTGGTCTGACCATTGCCCGCTTCTATCGATGCTTTCTTCCCCGTTGTCCCGCCCTTTGGAAAGGCAGTGGCGCCTCAACACATCACTGCTGCAGGACCCTGCCTTTCTTTTGGACGTAGAATCATCCATTGACAACTATTTTTCGGACAATGGCACCCAGGAAGTGTTGTTCCCAACCACTTGGGAGGCCCATAAGGCGGTCCTGAGAGGCAGCTTCATCAGTCGAGCCACTGCGCTTAAGAAGGACAGGTCTGAGGCCCTGCGCACCCTCTTTTCAGACATTAGGGACCTCGAACTGGCACATCACTCTTCTGTGCTACCCTCAGATTATACTGCCCTCCTAGCTAAACGCAGGGAATTTAATGATCTGCTTATTGCTGACATCCGTTTTGCAGTACAGAAGACGAAATACTACTTCGCCCTCAAGGAAAATAAGACGGGTAAACTGCTGGCTCGCATACTACACCAACGTCGGAACGCGGCATATATAGCTAAAATCAGATTACCCACGAGAGAACACTCGCCGCGTCCGGATTGTATCCTGGAAGAATTTAGACGTTTCTACGGAGAGCTCTATCGTCTTGACGAAGTGGAGGGGACTGCCCCTTCTATAACAGACATTGACGCTTACCTTGCTGGTAAGCTTTCTCGCACACTGCCCTCGGCAGCCTCTGAAACATTGGATGATTCGATTTCTGTAGCCGAGATTCGAAAGGTCATTGTTGCCCTCAAGAATGGTAAATGCCCGGGACCGGACGGTTTGCCTGCGGAGTCCTGACACAGCTACTTCCTCATCTAGTTTCCCTCTTCTCTTTTCTGAGAGAGGGAGGGGTATTCCACCCACATACTCTTTCAGCTACTGTCTCGGTTATTGCTAAACCTGGGAAGGACGAGGCTGATGTTCGCAACTACCGCCCTATCTCTCTTCTGAACACAGATATTAAGATTTTGGCGAAGATCATGGCCAACCACCTTGCACCCCATCTACCCGCCTTGATCCACTCGGATCAGGTAGGATTCGTTCCTGGCCGTGAGGCCCGGGATGCCACCACACGGGTGCTGGGAATTCTGGCACTGGCTAACATCTCTGGCACTGGCCTTCTCCTGTGGTCTACCGACGCGGAGAAGGCCTTTGATAGGGTCCAATGGAACTTTCTGTTCTCGGTCCTGGAGCGCATTGGCATCGGCAAATCCTTTCTTTATTGGATTAAGGCTCTTTACTGCAACCCTACGGCCCGTGTTCGGGCTAACGGGGCACTTTCCCGTAGCTTTGACATCCGGAATGGGACCCGGCAGGGATGCCCACTATCTCCACTCCTGTTCACTCTCGCCCTCGAACCACTCCTGGAAGCTATTTGTCTCAACACTGACATTATGGGTATCCGTGGTCATGCCTACGACCATAAGGTCTCGGCCTATGCCGACGACCTATTATTCTTTATCATGAGCCCAGAATCTTCCCTACCAGCGGTTGGACAGACGCTCACTGAATATGGGCAGCTGGCCGGATATCGGATTAACCAAGATAAATCTGAATTCCTGAATGTCTCTATGAGCGCCTCTTCTGTAGCCTCGATCCGAAGATGGTTCCCGTGCCGTTACTGTTCTAGTAAGATTAAATACCTAGGGATTTGGCTGGCCTCCTCCTCTAAACAAATGGTTGAACATAATTTTCTGGTTATCCTCCGCTCTTTCCGAATTGACTTGAAGGAATGGAATGGTAAATTACTCTCTTGGTTTGGTAGGATCGCTACTCTTAAAATGAACGTCATGCCACGACTACTGTATCTGTTTAACACTCTGCCGCTCACGGTCCCTTTATCGTTCTTCTCCGCACTTCGTAAAGAGCTACTTCACTTTGTCTGGCCTCGTGGTGGACGCCCCCGAGTGAGCTTTGTGGTGCTCTGCCGTCCTAAGTCTCGAGGAGGGCTAGCCCTCCCTGATCCGCGCCGCTACTACCTAGCCTGCCACATGGCAAGGATCGTTGAATGGTCAGCTCAGGGCCTAGATAAAAGATGGTTGGATGTTGAACGAGCTTTAACTGTTCGGCCTTTATGGTTGCTGCCGTGGCTACCTCTGCGTCATTCTAATAGACCGCATCCCGACCCTGACCCAGTGGCAACCACTCTACACATCTGGCACAAGAGCAAGATACAGAAAAAAGAAAAACGATTAAAAATAATTTGCTGAAGAAATACCGAAAAATGCCTAAAAGATCCTAAAAGAATCTACAAATAAAGAGACTTTTTAGTGCCGAATAAACAATAAACAGTTTATTAGATATTGTATTAAAATGGGAATATTTTTAACATTGAAGCCTATGGGATTTGACTATACCTGGTGAATGAAACCACTGAACAGCAGGGCATTTCGGCAACTTTTCACTGCTGTTCGGGGTCTCTGAATAGATGAAGCATTGCTTCTCTATGGGGATTTCACTGCCCTAGAACAGGCACCGTACGTGCAGGCAATTCGCCAAAATTTGGCGAACTGCCATCCCTCTGAATAGCCGAATAGCCAGGAAATGTAGCCATATGCTGAATTTCAGTGTCCGGTTACATATCGGCCACATTTCGGACCTCTCTGAATAACCCCTTATGAATCATTCTGTGCGTCGCTTCTGAAACTGTGAATCATTCTGCGCATTGTTTCTGAGCCTGCGCGCCATCCTATGCATCGTTTCTGAGCCTATGCGCCATTCTGTCCGTCGTTTCTGAGCCTATGAATCCTTGTGTGCGTCGTTTCTGAGCCTATGAATCCTTGTGTGCGTTGTTTCTGAGCCTACGCGCCATTCTGTGTGTCGTTTCTGAGCCTATGAATCCTTCTGCGCGTCGTTTCTGAGCCTACGTGCCATTCTGTGTGTCGTTTCTGAGCCTATGAATCCTTCTGTGCATCGGTTCTGAGACTGTGCGACATTCTGTACGTTGTTTCTGAGGCTGTGCACCATTCTGTGCGTCGTTTCTGAGGCTGTGCGCCATTCTGTGCATCAATTCTGAGCCTATGAATCCTTCTGTGCCTCGTTTCTGAGGCTGTGCGCCATTCTGTGTGTCGTTTCTGAGGCTGTGGGCCATTCTCTGCATCAATTCTGAGCCTATGAATCCTTCTGTGCCTCGTTTCTGAGGCTGTGCGCCATTCTGTACGTTGTTTCTGAGGCTGTGCGCCATTCTGTACTTTGTTTCTGAGGCTGTGCGCCATTCTGTGCGTCATTTCTGAGGCTGTGCGCCATTCTGTGCCTCGTTTATGAGGCTGTGCGCCATTCTGTACGTTGTTTCTGAGGCTGTGCGCCATTCTGTGTGTCGTTTCTGAGGCTGTGCGCCATTCTGTACGTTGTTTCTGAGACTGTGGGCCATTCTGTGCATCAATTCTGAGCCTATGAATCCTTCCGTGCCTCGTTTCTAAGGCTGTGCGCCATTCTGTGTGTCGTTTCTGAACTTGTGCGCCATTCTGTGCATCGTTTCTGAGGCTGTGCGCCATTCTCTGCGTTGTTTTCTGAACTTGTGTGCCATTCTGTGCGTCGTTTCTGAACTTGTGCACCATTCTGTGCGTCGTTTCTGAGACTGTGCGACATTCTGTACGTTGTTTCTGAGGCTGTGCGCCATTCTGTGCCTCGTTTCTGAGGCTGTGCGCCATTCTGTACGTTGTTTCTGAGGCTGTGTGCCATTCTGTGTGTCGTTTCTGAGGCTGTGCACCATTCTGTACGTTGTTTCTGAGACTGTGCGCCATTCTGTGTGTCGTTTCTGAGGCTGTGGGCCATTCTGTGCATCAATTCTGAGCCTATGAATCCTTCCGTGCCTCATTTCTAAGGCTGTGCGCCATTCTGTGTGTCGTTTCTGAACTTGTGCGCCATTCTGTGCATCGTTTCTGAGGCTGTGCGCCATTCTGTGCGTTGTTTTCTGAACTTGTGCGCCATTCTGTGCGTCGTTTCTGAGGCTGTGCGCCATTCTGTGCGTTGTTTTCTGAACTTGTGTGCCATTCTGTGCATCGTTTCTGAACTTGTGCACCATTCTGTGCGTCGTTTCTAAGGCTTGCGCCATTCTGTGCGTCGTTTCTGAGGCTGTGCGCCATTCTGTGCATCATTTCAGAATCTTTCCTGCTCCTTTATATGCTGTTGAATGTTTTATGGTTATGTTGTATAAATTCTATTCACCGAAACCTGTATTCTGATTTTCACGGCATCCGGTGACTATGGCTGAAACTGTAGAATTACAGCATAATAAATAATAACATGCGCTGTATAGAAAGAGCTGATAACGTGGCATTAAATGCAAAACCAAAAAAAAACTTTTATTTTTATTTTTGGGTGAGCAGTTGGAATGCCAGATGGGACCCGCCGTGCCCTGCAAGGGTTAAACGGCCAAGATGATCTGTCTTAATGGGTCTGATTGTTGGTGACAGATGTAAACCTTGGCTTCTGCTGGGAAGAAGGAAGCATCAAAGAGCTTTTTCATTCAATTTCTTGGCATATTGTGGGTGTAAGTGAAATCGGATAAAGGCAGTGAACTGCAGAGTTTATCTAATGCACAAAGGAAGAGATCTGTAAATCTTCCTTGAAATATCACCTTACTGAACACTTGGCAATCAGCACAGAAACGCTCATGTTAAGGATTATTAATTTGCGCCATGTACAAAAAAACTACACCTCATCCTTTAGCATAAGAGACTAGTATATAGATATGGGTTAAGTGGAGGGGAACGCAGTTCCTCCACTATTGTTGCAGAGGGAACTCAGTTCCCATCGGTCCCACACACTATAAAGCTTGTATTCAGGTGTTTAATCATATTTTTCTCCATTAAGTCACAATAAATATCTGATTTATCATATGATTTTGCTAAATTCCATATATATATATATAAAAAGTATATACACAGTACATATATAATTATATCAGATCTGAGATGGGATACGTTGGCGGTGTGACAGGCTTAAGCAATTTATGGCCATATATTGTAAACTAAATTCCCATCATTTTTTAACCACTTCGCTGCTAAGGACGCGCTGAGCGCGTCCAACCGCAGGTACGTTCCTTGCGGTGGACGCGCTGAGCGCGTCCTCTCTTTGGGGCCAATGAACCCCCTATCTCCCGATCCGTGGCAGTAAGAGGTTAAGATTTGGTACTGTTGGATCGGCCAGAGCATGGCCGTTCCAACAATACCAAACATGAGTATAAAAAAAGTTTTAAAAAAATAAATAAAAATAAAAATAACAAAATATTTTAAAAAAAAATTATAAAAAAAAAATAAACAAGTTTTTTTTTTCTTTTTTTTGGTTTGTTAATGCAGCAATATTGTTCCAATTTCAATTATAATGTGAACAATGATGCTGCACTAACGATTTTTGTATGCGGTGCGTTTGTTAAAAATCGCGTAATTTTCCCCAAAAAAAAATGTAACGAGACCCCATCTCAAATTTTTTTAACAAACGTACCCCATACAAAATATAACCGCAATTCCTCGCATGGTAAAATGTGAAAAAAAAACACTTTACACGTTGTAAATTATTGAAAATTCATATTTTATTGCATTTTTTGCTATAATATACAGACAGGTCATGACGTATACATATAATAATGACATATTATGAATCTACCGAGTCTGACTGAAAGAACGATATATAACATGTCTGGGTCATATACGAAAATAAGCCTTCAAAACACGTTTAAACTTGATGAGCAAAATCGGTAAAAATGAGTTCAGCACAGAGGCAGGAAAAGCCTCAGCAGCGAAAGGGTTAACAGAGTTTAGGGTTAAAAGTCTTGAGTGGGTTAAGCACTGTTGTAATCCTGAAAGGGTTAAGAGTTGTTAGAGCTTTGAAGGGTTAAAATTTGGTAACATCTTTAAATGTTTAAATTTATAAGTTACTGCCAGAGTCTTTGAATGTGTTAGCTGGCGTGTGCTCTCTTCCTGATTTGTTAATATATAATATTTTTTTTTCCTAATATATATAAACATTGGGGTCAAACCTTAAAAAAAGAAGTGTGGAAACTCATAAAGATTTCTGTCCCCCCAATTAGCAATTACCACCTTGCGCGATACACAAACACACTTAGATCTGATATACTGTATATATATATATATAGTTCTTTGCTGCATATGGGGAAGGTGGCACAGGAGCTCTGGGATGCAATTCTTTGAATTGCTATGATGTGCAAGTGGCTTCTGCAATAATAAACACACTTATTATAGTGTGGAGGCTTTTTATCTCACTTTTAGTCCTCGACCACAACCCTTGTAGACAGGGTCGGCCTGTCCATGGAGCAGGGTGGAGCAGCGGCACCAGGCGGCCCTTTTTCAGTGGTGACATTTTGCCACCCTCTCAAGGGCCGTGGCGGGGAGCACCCGGCCTGTTCAAGGCACGGCCCTCCAGCAGGCTGTGGAGCAAGGCTGCTGCCCACCCCTCATGGCGAGCCGGTGTCTGCCCTCCACACTTGAGCGGAGCTGCACTCGCTCCCCGCATTTGAGCGGGGCGGAATCCGCCCCTTTCAGGTCATCTTGGCCCACCGCCCCAGACACAAACATCGCAGGCACAGATCGGCCACTGCACTTGTAGTGCGACCGGCCGACCCCCTGCCAGGAATCAACAAGGTGCACCTCCTAAGCTTGGCTCTGACGGCTGGTGCACTCGTAGCGCGGCCTACAGCGCCGGCTGCCAGCGGGGGACTAAAGAGGGCGGTCAGCGGAACATCCGGTCGGCCCCCTCTGATGGCGTCACAGGGTGCACCTCGTGACAGACTCCGCCAAGCTTCATGCCCTGTCCCAGCAGATCTCGTGGCTGCCCTCGCCTGAGACAGGGAACAGAGAAGAGGATCAGGAGAGAACGCTGGACGGAGCAGCACCACCACCACCAGACAGACAAACCTGGTGAGTGAGTTCATCCCTGACCTGTTAGACTTGATTTTGTTTCCTTTTTTTTTGTGAAATGTAAATTGAATTACCCAGGCTCAGCAAAACAAAATAAACACAGATGGTTTTGTGTGTGTGTCTGTCTGTCTGTATGTGTGTGTGGGTGTGTGTCTATATGGGTTTGTGTGTGTAGGTGTCTGTATGGGTTTGTGTGTGTGTGTAGGTGTCTGTATGGGTTTGTGTGTGTATCTGTATGGGTTTGTGTATGTGTGTGTCTGTATTGGTTTGTGTGTGTGTGTATGTGTCTGTATGGCTCTGTGTGTGTCTGTATACTTGTATAGGTATGTGTCTGTATGGGTTTGTGTGTGTATCTGTATGGGTTTGTGTATGTGTGTGTCTGTATTGGTTTGTGTGTGTGTGTATGTGTCTGTATGGCTCTGTGTGTGTCTGTATACTTGTATAGGTATGTGTCTGTATGGGTTTGTGTGTGTATGTGTCTGTATGGGTGTGTGTGTGTCTGTATTGGCGTGTGTGTGTCTGTATGGGTTTGTGTGTCTGTGTGTGTGGGTTTGTGTGTGTGTCTGTATGGGTTTGTGTGTGTGTATGTATGTGTATGGGTTTGTGCGTGTGTGTGTGTGTGTGACTGTATGGGGATGGGTGTAACAGTGGGCTGGGATACGTGGAGCTCTGTGATACGCTCATACACACCACACATTCCTGTGAGTTTTATTGCTGTGGAGCTCAGATACACTCATACATGTCAAGTGTTGTTTTTGTTGTTTTTTTTTGGGGGGGCAGCATTTCATCCATCGCTCCAGGCAGCACAGTGGCTTGGGCCGGCCCTGATGGAGATACTAATTTACCATACGGTCCAAGCATCCACTGCAACTGGTCATCATACCTAGCTCCTGCTGATGAGGGTTCAACAAACCCGAAACAGCGCTGTCCTAGGAGTGGCTTTGACCAGTTGCATAAACCTTATCTCTGCTAGAAAGCCACAGTGTGGCATAGCATCGATTTTAGGGTTCTGTGTAATAACAGACCCAGGATGCATAAAGTGAGACAGAGGTCATTTGCATATCCTACCCAGAATTCATTGCTGCATATGGGGAATGTGGCACAGGAGCTCTGGGATGCAATTCATTGAATTGCTGTGATGTGCAAGTGGCTTCTGCAATAATAAACACACTTATTATAGTGTGGAGGCTTTTAATCTCACTTTTAGTCCTTCACCACAACCCTTGTAAGCTATATATATATATATATATATATATATATATATATATATATGTTTATTATGGCAGAAGCCATTTGCACATCACAGCAATTCAAAGAACTGCATCACAGAGCTCCGGTGCTACATTCCCCATATGCAGCAAGGAATTCTGGGTAAGACATGCAAATTACATCTGTCTCACTTTTTTTGCATCCTCAGTCTGTTATTACACAGAACCCTTAAATTAATATCATGCGATACTAGTCCCCCCCAATAAATCCGATAATCACCTCTCATCCCCCAGCGAAAACGATGGTCTGATCTGCCGCTACGAGCAGAGTGAGACTGGGAACAAGAAGCTCCCAGTCTCACTCCGCAATCACTCTGGACTCCAGGAGGTCATACTCACGGCGGCGCCTAAGCGCTACAGCAAGTATCCCAGCGGTTAGCGCTGCGTTCCAGGGTGAGGTGCTGAGCTGGCGCCTGCTCCAGAATATTGCGCTAAAATGGGGACGCTACGGGAAGGATTTCCCTCTCTTTAGCGCTCACCAGGGAATAGGACACAGAGTCAGAGACATCCTTTGACTCGGCATAATTGATTTGTTTCATGCCAACTCCCCCTAAAAGCACATATGATGTTGGTCCCATCTGTTTTGCATTTGGCAGTCAGCTGGCAGAACCCTCATTTCCATATGTCTTTGTCCTTAAGAAGCAATGCTTTGTAAAACAATAAGAGATGGTCCTGGGGTGATAGAGATCTATTAGCGCCCCGCTGTGATAATTAACTGCAAACCCAGTTGGCTCCTCACTAACAGGATAGAGATTAAATAAGATGCACGGCTGTCACAAGCTATTGATATTTTGACAGTTTTTCATTTCTTTTCTTTTTTTATGCCCAAATTTCCAGAAACCTCATAATAAATCAATAAATACATACACACTTTAGATTGCAAGCTCTCCGTCATGTCTAAGAATGTGTAACTACGTCTTTCTCTGTATTGTAAATATTATGCATCTACTTTTATCCCCGGTACTGCGCGGTGGGAAATGTTGGTGCTATGTAAAGAAATACTATTATTATTGTTTTCAATATCATCGCAGATACAGTAAGTAGTAAAGTAATATTTATTTATTTATTCATAAAGTATTTTAGCAGGAAGGATACATTGAGATTTCTCTCGTTTTCAAGTACGTCCTGGGATCAAAAACATTGAATTGTTACAGAAATACAAAGTAATACAATGCAAGATATTAAAAAACAACACAAATATACAGATTAACCCAGAAAATAAATATAACAGATTACAGTGTTATAATGACTTTAACCGTTAGGTTTGCGCAGATCTTTACAGTTCATATAAAGTGCGTTTTTATCGTGCAAGGATAACTACTGGATTTAAAAAGTGGTAGTGCAACAATTGATCCTATTATTCACACATTATTAAAGTGCAATAGTGACAGTAATTGTATTTGGTACAATTTGTGCAAATATACGTGTCGATGGTACTACAAAGTGTACCTCACGTGCAGATGTAGCTTTCAGAGGATGTAAAGTGCTAGTGCAACAGTAGATCCTACTATTTGCACGGTGCAAAAGTGCAACAATGACAATAAGTGCATATAGTGCAGGTTGTGCAAATATAGCAATGTCATGATTAGGGATGAGCTGTTCGGGTTCGGACGGTTCGGGGTTCGACCCGAACTTAGCCTGTTCGAGCAGATCGCGAACCCCGAACATTTCCGGGTGTTCTCCGCATGTTCGACCACAATGGACCACAATGCATTTTCCCACTGCCTGAAGCTAGTAATTGGCTACAGCCTTGCACCTGACCACAGGTCTGGTGCAAGACTGGTTGAACACTATGCCAATCACCGCTCAGAGTCCTGATTGGGCAAATTTTGCCCAATCATGGGCTCACAGAGCTAAGTCCCGCAGCACACTATATAAGGTTTCCACGCAGCGCTTCTGCACGCATTTCAGAGGAGATTTCAAAGGAGATAGTTGTGTGTGTTGTTACTGCTGGTCTGCCACGCTACTGGGGGGGTCTGGGGGGGTCTCATTTCGATCAAATATCAGGGAATTTAGGTGATGTGTGTCTTGTCACTCTGCCAGCAATTTTTTGGGGGGTTTACAACTTTACTTAAAACATTTGTGAATTGAGGTGATTTTCTGGGTCTTGTCACTGTGCCAGCAAGTCTTTTTGGGGCTCACTAATTTCTTTAAAACACTTGGGAATTAAGGTGATCTTCTGTGTCTCCTCCTAACTGCTAAAAAACACGGCCACTATTCTATTCTCATCCTGCTTGACCTCTCGGCTGCTTTTGACACTGTTGACCACCCCCTCCTTCTACAGACCCTCAACTCTCTGGGTCTCGGTGACACTGCACTTGCTTGGGTTGACTCCTATTTATCCAACAGGTCTTTCTGTGTGTCCTTTGCTGGTAACTCCTCCTCCTCATTGCCTCTATCTGTTGGTGTACCTCAAGGCTCTGTCCTTGGTCCTCTGCTCTTTTCCATCTACACCTCCTCCCTGGGCAAAATCATCAACAGCTTTGGCTTTAATTACCACCTCTATGCTGATGACACTCAGATCTACCTCTCTACCCCTGATCTCTCTCCCCCTGTCCTTTCAAAAGTCAGTGACTGTTTATCTGGCATCTCCTCCTGGATGGCCTCCCACCACCTAAAGATCAACATGTCAAAGACTGAACTCCTACTTATTCCTCCCTCCAATGCCTCCCCACCTCCTGACTTCTCTATCACGGTGGAGGGTATCACCATCTCCCCATCAAACCAAGTTCGCTGCCTTGGAGTTACACTTGACTCTGCTCTTTCCTTCATCCCCCACATCAAGTCTCTTTCCTCCTCCTGACGATACCAACTGTGGAATATTTCCAGAATTCGGCCATTTCTTACCGCTGTCACCACAAAACAACTCATACACGCCCTGGTAATCTCCCGACTCGACTACTGAAATAATCTCTCCTCTGGCCGCCCTCTGTCCCGCCTCTCCCCCCTACAATCCATCCTGAACGCCTCCGCCAGGATAATTCACCTCACCCGCCGCTCTGTCTCTGCCGCTCCCCTCTGCGAGTGTCTTCACTGGCTCCCCATCCACTGCAGAATTAAGTTCAAAATCCTTATCCTTACCTACAAAACCCTCACTAACTCAGCTCCCCACTACCTGTCCTCACTAATCACCAAATACACCCCAGCCCGCTCCCTAAGGTCAAACAGTGACCTGCGCCTAGCTTCTCCCCGCATCACCTCTTCCCATGATAGACTGCAGGATTTCTCACGCGCACCCCCCACTCTCTGGAACGCTCTCCCTCGTACTGTCAGACTTTCCCCTAACTTCTCTTCCTTCAAACGCTCCCTGAAAACATTCCTATTTAGGGGAGCCTACCACCCAACTCACTGACGCAACCATCAATCACTCTCACCTTACAGTCCTCTCCTCCTGTTTCCAACCCCAACCCTCCCAGATTGTGAGTTCCTACGGGAATAGGGCCCTCATCTCCTCCTGTACTGTTTGTCAAATGTTGTTCAATGTATTGTAACCCTGTCTATACTGTGCTTATTGTACAGCGCTGCGGAATATGCTGGCGCTTTATAAATAAAGGATAATAATAAATAATAATAATAATGTCTCGACACACAGCCAGCAATTTTTTTTGGGGCTCACTAATTTCTTTAAAACACTTGGGAATTAAGGTGATCTGTGTCTCGTCATACAAACAGTACCACGCTATATTTTGGGGCTCACTAATTTCTTTAAAACACTTGGGAATTAAGGTGATCTTCTGTGTCTCGTCACACAGCCAGCAATTTTTTTTGGGGCTCACTAATTTCTTTAAAACACTTGGAAATTAAGGTGATCTGTGTCTCATCATACAAACAGTACCACGCTGTATTTTGGGGCTCACTAATTTCTTTAAAAGACTTGGGAATTAAGGTGATCTGTGTCTCGTCATACAAAAAGTACCACGCTGTATTTTGGGGCTCACTAATTTCCTTAAAACACTTGGGAATTAAGGTGATCTGTGTCTCGTCATACAAAAAGTACCACGCTGTATTTTGGGGCTCACTAATTTCCTTAAAACACCTGGGAATTAAGGTGATCTGTGTCTCGACATACAAAAAGTACAACGCTGTATTTTGGGGCTCACTAATTTCTTTAAAACACTTGGGAATTAAGGTGATCTGTGTCTCGTCATACAAAAAGTACCATGCTGTATTTTGGGGCTCACTAATTTCTTTAAAGCACTTGGGAATTAAGGTGATCTTCTGTGTCTCGTCACACAGCCAGCAATTTTTTTTGGGGCTCACTAATTTCTTTAAAACACTTGGAAATTAAGGTGATCTGTGTCTCATCATACAAACAGTACCACGCTGTATTTTGGGGCTCACTAATTTCCTTAAAACACTTGGGAATTAAGGTGATCTGTGTCTCGTCGTACAAAAAGTACCACGCTGTATTTTGGGGCTCACTAATTTATTTAAAACATTTGTGAATTAAGGTGATCTGTCTCTTGTCACTGGCTGCCAGCTATAAGTGTGTCTCACTGAGTTATACCAGAGTTATTTAAATCTTTATACCAGAGTTTAATCAGAGTTCTGTATATATTAATCTATACATCACTTACCATGTCTGAAAGAACAAAAAGGACAGGCAGACACTCCCAGCCACAGATAAGAGGGCAAGCACCCCCTGTGTTGGGAGGCTGTGTCTCTGGTCGTGGTGGACGTGGTGCATCCTCTGCAGGGGCACGCTTGTCCTTTCTAACTGGTGCTGGCCGTCTTAAGCAGCAGCAACATACAGAGGACTTGGTGGATTGGCTAACCAGGCCATCCTCATCCTCCGAGTCCTCTGCCAGCCAGGCTTCTAGTGCTTTACAGTCCACCTCAGCTGCCAAAGCATCTAATGCAGCCTCCATGTCCACAGCTACTCCTGCCGTAGCCTCGCTATCACACACGGAGGAGTCAGCTGAATTGTTTGACTACAATGAGAGTGACATGCTGCTTGAGGATGCGCAGCAAGTACAGTGCTCTGATTCAATCTCTGAGGTTGAGCAAGGGAGTATAATCAACCTAGAGGAAGGGGGTGCCAGTGATGACACACAAATAACTGGCACTCATGTTGCCCCAGCAGCTGCAGCATACTGCCAAGTTGGCTCCAGTGACGAGGAGATAGGGGGTGAAGATGACATTGATGATGATGAGGTCACTGACTCCACCTGGGTGCCAGATCGAACTGAGGAATCAAGTGAGGAGGAGGGGGAGGAGGAGGAGGAGGCACAGCAAACACGAGGCACAACATCCTCTGTGACCAACGGTAGCACTATCCAGTCCAAGGCATCACATGTCAGAGCTGCTCCGGTGCAGAGCGCTGTTGTCTCAAAGAACACATGCAGGAAATCTGCTGTCTTGGAGTTCTTTAAGAAATGTGCAGCAGACCCCACCGTTGCTATTTGTAATCTATGTCAGAGGAGGCTGAAGCGTGGGATAAACACCGGACACTTGGGTACCACGTGCTTGAGGCGACATATGAACAAGTGCCGCACATCCCGTTGGGGCAAAACTTTGCGTAGGTCCTCCTCCTCCTAATCTGTCTCTACCCACACTGTATGTCCTGCCATGCAATTGCCTACAACCTCTACCGACAGGGATGATGCTACAGTAATGGATGTACCAGCAGGTCCTTCCTCACAATGTGACATCATCCCAGTAGCTGAAGATTTACGCAGTCAGATTACGTTGCCGCAACTGCTGCAGCGAAAGAAAAAATATAATCCCAACCATCCCCAAGCACAGCGTCTAAATGCCAGTTTAGCAAAATTACTCGCATTGCAGCTGCTGCCTTTCCAGCTGGTGGACTCTGCTCCCTTCCGTGAATTTGCTGAATGCGCTGTACCACAGTGGCAGGTTCCAAAACACCATTACTTTTCACGCAAGGCCATTCCAGCACTATACCAGCACGTGGAAGACAATGTTATCCAGTCATTGGGAAAGGCAGTCAGCAGCAAGGTGCATGTCACTTTAGACACGTGGTCCAGCAAGCATGGACAGGGTCGTTACATTTCCTTCACGGCACACAGGGTAACTCTGATTGCAGCTGGGAGGGATCCAAGACGGGGCTCTGTGCTGGAGCTTGTTCATCCACCACGCCTCCAGAAAGCTGCTTGTATGAGGTCTGTCTGCTCCACCACCACCACCTCTTCCTCCTCCTCCTTCTCTGTCTCTGGCGAAGTGGCAGTTAAACCCACACCTGACAGGGTCTACGCAATGGCTCAAGCAAAAAGATGCCATACTGTGCTTGAGCTGGTTTGTTTAGGGGACAGGAGCCACACCAGGTCAGAAATTTTGTCAGCTCTGAAGGGGCAGGTGCAGAGATGGTTAACACCACACCAGCTTGAGCTGGGAATGATCGTCTGCGATAATGGCAGCAACCTTCTCTCCGCCCTACGCAAGGGTAAATTGATGCATGTACCATGCCTAGCACACGTCCTAAATCTGGTGGTACAGTGTTTCCTAACCAAATACCCAGGGCTGCCAGAGCTTCTCATCCAGGCCAGAAAAGTCTGCAGCCACTTCAGACGGTCATTCCCAGCAAGCGTTCGCCTGGCAGAAATTCAAAGAGAATTCCACCTTCCCACAAACCGTCTGATCTGTGACATGCCCACCAGGTGGAATTCGACATTAGCAATACTGCAGCGTCTGCACAAGCAGCAGAGGGCCATCAACGAGTACCTGTGTGAGTATGGCACAAGGACAGGTTCAGGTCAACTTGGTTCCCCCCCCCCCGCAGTGGCTGATGATCAAGGATGCATGCAGTGTACTGTCACCATTTGAGGAGGCAACGAGGATGGTGAGCAGGGACAGTGCATGCATCAGTGACACAATTCCTTTAGTGTTCCTGCTGGAGCACACTCTGCGGGGAATTATAGATGTGGCTCTAGAGGCAGTGCAGCGGGAGGAAGAGGAGGCCTTCCCTAGCTCTCAAGGCCCCAGTCTTTCCGCAGACAGCATTCCAGCGGGTCCTACTCAGATCAGACAGGAGGAGGATGAGGAAGAGGAGGACTATTTAAGTAGTGGGGGCATTGAAGGTGGGGATTCCTCAAGGCAGGGTTTTGTGTGCCCAGAAACAGAAGGGCTTGTGCGTGGCTGGGAGGAGGAAGTGCACGATACGGTCATCCTCATTGACCAGGAAGACTCGGCAGCTAATGTCACCTCCAACCTACGCTGCATGGGCTCCCTAATGATGCAAAGCCTGCTAAAGGACCCCAGGTTTCGTGCTATCAAGGAGAGGGATCATTACTGGTTGGCAACCCTTCTTGATCCACGATACAAGGGGAAAGTTGCAGAGCTCATCCTGCCCGCACAGAGGGAGCACAGGATGACAAAACTTGAGGACGCTCTAAAGCGAAACCTGTGTGACACCTTTCCAGGCACTGTTAGATTACCAAGTGCTGACACACGTGCTTCTGAGGCTGCAGGTGATCAGAGGAATAGCGGTGAAGGCCAGGGCCGCTTGACTGATGCATTTTTAAGTTTTTTTAGTCCTCGACGCCCAGGGACGTCAAATGTAGGCACCCATTGCCAGCGTCTTCACCATATGGTGCAGGACTACCTAGGGGCAAGGGCAGACCTGGATACCTTTCCAGCAGATGATCCACTGGCTTACTGGGTGTTGAGATTGGATCACTGGCCAGAACTTAGCCAATATGCTATGCAGCTACTAGGTTGCCCTTCATCTAGCGTGCTTTCCAAAAGGACGTTTAGTGCCGCTGGAGGTTTTGTCACAGACAAAAGAGTGCGTCTGTCCACCGACTCTGTAGACCGGCTGACATTTATAAAAATGAATCAGTCCTGGATCAGCAGCTATCAATCCCCTGATGCTGAAGTAATGGAATAGATAGGGGATGTCCTCTTCTGCATTCACAAAACCTCCAGCACTGAACTCTTCCACAATACCACAAAAGGGTTACGGTGTGAAGGCACTTGCTGCCATGAAAGGCACAATATTTGGCTGCACTGACGCCTGTGCCAGATTTATATCATTTTAATTTTTTGAACAGCAGGGTCCAACCCTGCACTCTTCCACAATACCACAGAGGGGTTACTGTATGATGATACTTGCTGACCTGGCAGTCTTGCACCAAAGGCAGAATATCTGGGTGCACTGACGCCTTAACCAGATGCATATCTTTTTAATATAGGACCGCAAGGTCCACCCCTGCACTCTTCCACCATAACACAGAGGGGTTACTGTATGTTGATACTTGATGGCCTGGCATTAAAGGCACAATATCTGGGTGCACTGACGCCCATTACCACCAGATCAAAAACTTTTCAATATAGGACAACATGGTCCACCCCTGCACTCTTCCACAATACCACAGATGGGTTACTGTATGATGATACTTGATGGCCTGGCATTAGAGGCACAATATCTGGGTGCACTGACGCCCATTACCACCAGATCAAAAACTTTTCAATATAGGACAACATGGTCCACCCCTGCACTCTTCCACAATACCACAGAGGGGTTACTGTATGATGATACTTGATGGCCTGGCATTAAAGGCACAATATCTGGGTGCACTGATGCCCATTCCCAGATTCATATCTTTTTAATATAGGACCGCATGGTCCACCCCTGCACTCTTCCACAATACCACAGAGGGGTTACTGTATGATAGTACTTGCATGCCTGGCACTAAAGGCACAATATCTGGGTGCACTGCCACTGATGTCTGTATCAGATTCATATCCTCAGAGGGGTTACGGTGTGACGGCACTGTTGCCGACGCTAAAAGTCCAATTTTAAGCACCTATTGTTACTTTCATCCAAAGCCTGCATAAGTTTCACAATAGTAGTTAGGTTTTGTTCCAAAGAGCATCGTTACAGTTTTGTCAGTATTTAAAAAAAAATTGTTGTGGTTGATTCACTTTTCTACCCCTGTGAATTGTTCTTACAGCACGGCCTCCAGCTGAGGGAGATCTGGTTTGCTGGTATAGATTACAGTGTCATCTGCGTGCATGTGTACAGTTGAGGCTTTGCAGACGTTCAGCAGATCATTTATGAATATCGTAATATAAACACTTGGGGGAAAAAAACCTGCTGAGATGGGTAAAAAATATCTAATAAATATAATATATAATAAATTAATATATAATATAATACATAAAAATATAATATATTATATAGTATGTAAAAATATACTATATAGTATATAATATAGTATGTAATAAATAAAATATGTAATTTTATATATAAGCATATAATATATTATATAGTATGTAAAAATATGCTATATAATATAATATATAATAAATATAATATGTAATAAATAATATATATAATATTATATTTGAACATATAATATATTATATAGTATGTAAAAATATACTATATAATATATTATATAATAAATATAACATGTAATAATAAAATATATCATATTATATATAAACATATAGGGCTAAATTACAAACTCCACTCTAAAACAGGGGCGGTAGGGAGAAAAAATTGCGCTCACAGTTTTCCCCCTACCGCCCCCGTTTTAGCGTGGAATTACAATGCAGGCACTTAAAATGCTGCCTGTATTGTTAGCCTGCGCTACAGCCCCTTGATGCTCGCGGCAGCGCTGTGCGCATCCGTGAGCATCCACTCGATGGAGTCCATTGAGCCAGACGCCGGCGGTCACATGACCTGCCGGATCTCGCCTCGCGAGATCCGGCCGGTCAGTGTAGTGATACACACCCCCTAAATCTAACCCCCTAAATCTAGCCCTAATCCTCCTAAATCTAGCCTTAACCCTAACCCCCCTAAATCTAGCCCTAACCCCTAAATCTAACCCTCCTAAATCTAGCCCTAACCCTAACCCCCTCTAAATATAACTCTAACCCCCTAAATCTAACCCCCTAGATCTAACCCTAACCCCCTAAATCTAGCCCTAACCCCCTAAATCTACCCCTAACCTCTCTAAATCTAGCCCTAACCCTAACCCCCTAAATCTAACCCTAACCCCTAAATCTAACCCCCCTAAATCTAGCCCTAATCCCCCTAAATCTAACCCCCCTAAATCTAACCTTAACCCCCTAAATCTAGCCCTAACCCTAACTCCCCTAAACCTAGATCTAACCCCAACCCCCTAAACCTAGCCCTAACCCCCCTAAACCTAGGGTTAGGGTGTTAGTATTAGGGTTAGCCGCTGGGATTATGGATGTCTGGAAGTTGGCCGTGTAGGGCAGTTGGGGTGTCCGGCACTTGTCCTGTCTGGAAGTTGGCTGTCGGGATGTTGGCATTAGGGAACCTGGCTGTAGGGATTTTGCCCGGCACCCAAAAAAATATTTTTTTTTTCTTCTGTTCAGCAGGTTTTGCCTAAAATGGGCAACTGATGCAGCGCTCCTTCGATTGAGTAATCAATAAATTATCCATTCCGTGATTAAAGTCACCGCTGGAATGTTGGAAACTAAATGCTTTTCCTAAAATAAAAATGCTTCTATGGATGTTGAATTTTGTGAACAACCCCAAGAGTGTTGTCAAGCTCTGAAAACAAAGGGAGAGGAGGGTTGTGGTGACTGTGGCACATAGAACGTGTGATCAATGAGCCACTCATACTGCCGTAGAACATGACAAGGGTTTTCTGTCCTTTAATTGCTGGGGTCAAAGGTTAAGTGTCACCCCATTCAAACTGGTCTTTGGACACATCTAGTGGGCATCGATGACCCTTGTGACACTCAGTAACTAGTTGACACAATAAGGAGCTGCTGTGTGAGAAGGAAATTGGACACATGGTGACGGATGATTGCAAGGATAGGCAACTTTCACCACCCAAACAAACACACGCAATGTCTGCCAAAATCACAGACATATGATGGCAGTCGCCCCTTACTTCTTCCTGTCCTCCCTGTGAACAGTCATCCTTGTCAATGGATGTGGGTGGAGAAGATCTCCTACTGTCACACTGGACAAATGTTCTGTTATTAGTCGCTCCATTGAAAGATGCCATAAAAGCAGGATGTAGACCTACACAGGGGTCAAGTCCTAAAAGAAGTGCGGGAACTCCCCCCAATATTTCTGCCCACCAATTAGCAAGTATTATCTGGCGCTGAACACAAACACACTCAAATCTGTTATATATGTTACGGTTAAAGCCTGAAGTGCGGTTAATCCTGACATTACCCAGGCGTCATTAGCAAAAGTCCGAAGTGAAATGAAATTTCGGACTTTACCCGGATAATCTGCAAAGTATCCAGAGGCCTCTGGGTAATCCACTTTTCTGCTCTGTTTTAGCCAGGTAATTCGCACATTACCCTAGTGTTGCTGGATAAAGTGTGATGTGCAACGAAACATCAGACTTTATCTGGGTAATCTGCAAAGTATCCAAACGCCTCTGGGTTCTCGGCTTTTCTTGGGTTTTCAGCAGGTCACAGGTGACTGAATTCCGAGGATTACCCGGGTAAAGCTGCAAACTGTTATTTTTAATGAAATTGAATCCACGGTCACAAACCACACTAAATAACCGTCGTGTATGACATGTAATAAAGATCATGTAACTCTTTCACATTCATATGAGAAACATATCCTGTCACTCTGTATATTCATTAAATCCGCAATATATTTTAATGTTTATCTTTTGCCATTTTCATTGATAATATCCATAGATAATAGCAAAATTCACTGTTATCCAAGCGGGGTTGGATGCTCTGCAGATTACCCAGGTGAAGCTGTGGATAGTCCTCAGATTACACGGGTGAAGCTTCAGACTTGCACATTATCCGGGTAAAGTGTGAATTTTCAGCTCTTCCAGACGGTTACCCAAGGGCAGTTGGTTAGTCCTAAAATGAATTGCATCCTAGAGCTCCTGTGCCACATTCCCCATATGCAGCAAGGAATTCTGGGTAGGATATGCAAATGACACCTGTCTCACTTTTATGCATCCTGGGTCTGTTATTACACGGAACCCTAAAATCAATGCTATGCCACACTGTGGCTTTCTAGCAGAGATAAGGTTATGCAACTGGTCAAAGCCACTCACAGGACAGCGCTGTTTCGGGTTTGTTGGACCCTCAACAGCTAGGAGCTAGGCATGATGACCAGTTGCAGTGGATGCTTGGGATCCATAGGGCAATCAGTATCTACAGGGATTTTTGCAGAAATAAATATTAACCCCTAAGTGACCAGGTGGTTTTAGCACTCTCTGTCTGAAAATGCCCACTGCTTTTTATTACGTTTCTGCATGGTTTGTGTTTAGGTCTAATTGTCCTCTTACTCATTTATGGAACCCTCACATATTATATATCATTTTTCTCGCCAATAAATGGACTTCCTAAAGATACCATTATTTTCATCATATCGTATAATTTACCATAAAAAAGTGAAATATGATGAAAAAGGGAAAAAACACACTTTTTCAAAATTGAATCCCCAAAATCTACAACCGCCAAGAAATACCCCCCCAGCTAAATAGTTTCAAAATTTTGTCCTGAGATTAGAAATACCCAATTTTCACATGTTTTTGCTTTTTAACCCTTTCACTGCTGAGCCATTTCACCTCTGTGCGCTGAGCTCATTTTGACCGTTTTATGCTCATTATGTTTAAACGTCAATTAAAGTCCTATTTTATTAAACCCCCGGACAATTATTTAAAAAAAAATAAAAAAAAATGCTTTTTATTATTATTTTTTACACCAATCCTAGTCAAGTTTGGTATCATTGGAAGGGCCATGATCCTCTACACACCTAACCCTATCCATCTGGAACATCTCCAAGTCATTCACCGTCTTATTCTATCAGATATGGCAGACATTGCTTCTGCATTTATGGCTCTTGGCAATGGCAACTGTTTCTACTGCCCATAACGTTGTTTTATTATTATTCTTTAATTCTAGAGCACCAGCATATTCCGCATCGCTGTGCAATGGGGTTGTTTCCTTATACTAGGCTTGTGCACCAATTTTTTTCGGTTCGATTCAGTTCGGTTCGTTCAGATTTTGTAAATTTTTGTTTTGACTGATTTCTGTTTTGATTCGTTTTTCGTATCGACTTTTTTTCGTGATATCGGAAATTTTTGTGTTTTTTTTTTTTGTGAAAGTATTTTACCAGGAAGGATACATTGAGATTTCTCTTGTTTTCAAGTATGTCCTGGGTGGCGAGTATGTACCGTTGGGTGTCTTGTCCAAGGACACTTACTGGAGAGGTGCTCTTGCTGGGATCGAACCCATGACTCCACAGGCTCTTTCCATGCAGAGCAGTGATGTTACCTCTACTCCACCCAGCTGGCACATTTCATAATGTCTGTTTTCATAGTTTCAAAGTGTCTATTCGTTTTGACTTAAACTAATGGTTTTTCGGATACGATAATTATACGATACGATAATTCTGCCGATATGATAATTCTGCCATTGAGATTTCTCATGTTTTACAAGAAGGATACATTGAGATTTCTCCGGATTTCCAGGAAGGATACATTGAGATTTCTCATGTTTTACAAGAAGGATACATTGAGATTTCTCATGTTTTACAAGAAGGATGCATTGAGATTTCTCTTGTTTTACAAGAAGGATACATTGAGATTTCTCTGAATTTCAAGGAAGGATACATTGAGATTTCTCATGTTTTACAAGAAGGATACATTGAGATTTCTCTGGATTTCCAGGAAGGATACATTGAGATTTCTCATGTTTTACAAGAAGAATACATTGAGATTTGTCATGTTTTACAAGAAGGATACATTGAGATTTCTCTGGATTTCCAGGAAGGATACATTGAGATTTCTCATGTTTTACAAGAAGGATACATTGAGATTTCTCATGTTTTACAAGAAGGATGCATTGAGATTTCTCTTGTTTTACAAGAAGGATACATTGAGATTTCTCTGGATTTCAAGGAAGGATACATTGAGATTTCTCATGTTTTACAAGAAGGATACATTGAGATTTCTCTGGTTTCCCGGGAAGGATACATTGAGATTTCTATGGTTTTACAAGAAGGATACATTGAGATTTCTCTGGATTTCAAGGAAGGATACATTGAGATTTCTCATGTTTTACAAGAAGGATACATTGAGATTTCTCTGGTTTCCCGGGAAGGATACATTGAGATTTCTATGGTTTCACAAGAAAGATACATTGAGATTTCTCTGGTTTTCCAGGAAGGATACATTGAGATTTCTCTGGTTTTACAAGAAGGATACATTGAGATTTCTCTGGTTTTACAAGAAGGATACATTGAGATTTCTCATGTTTTACAAGAAGGATACATTGAGATTTCTCCGGTTTTCCAGGAAGGATACATTGAGATTTCTCTGGTTTTACAAGAAGGATACATTGAGATGGGAATGATACAAAATTACAGAATCAGCGATATAAATACGATGTCCGAAATTACTGAAATGGAACCGAAATCAGGAATGGAGCCGAAATCACGAATTGAACGAAAATGAATTTAGATTTTACACATTTCTAGTCCATTCGAAAACTCCGAAAAGTTTTCGTTTCGGCTCGGAAATTTTTTCGGATCTGCCGTTTTCGGATCTGAAAATTTTAGGAAAATCGGCCAAATTCGAATGCACGAATCGGGAAATTTTGTGAAAATTCCGAAATTCCGAAACGCACATCCCTACCTTTTACTATGTAGCTTCTCATGGTTAACATGCAATGTTTCCTTTGGTTTTCTCCTATAAGTCGACCGAATTTCGACATGAAAACCACTCAATTTAGTTTTCCCTGTCAGAAATTGATCCCCAGGAGGTATCTGGTGCTAAAAAGGCACTGGTGGAACCCATGTTTTTCACTGCTACATCAGCAAAACCTAAGAGATTTATTGGGTGTAACAGTATGAGTTGTATATGAAATAAATAACCAGGCATCGAGTCTTCATGGGAGACTATCAGGGTTATTCAAAGAGATCCGAATTGCTGGCGAAAGGTAACCGAACGCTGAAATTCAGTGCACGGTTACCTTTCCTGGCCATTCGGCTATCCAGAGAGCAGGCAATACGCCAAATGTTGGCGAATTGCCTGCACATACGGTGCCTGTTCGGTGCCTGTTCGAGGGCAGTGAAATCCCCATAGAGAAGCAATGCTTCGTCTATTCAGAGAACACAAACCAGCAGTGAAAGGTTCCCAAAATGCCCTGCCATTAGGTTGCTTCATTCGGCAGGTTTATTCAGACGAATCCCATAGGCTTCAATGTTAAAAATATTCCTGTTTTAAATCAATATCTAATAAACCGTTGATTATAATATTCTGCAGTAAAAAGTCTCTTTAGCTATAGATTTTTTAGGATCTTTTAAGCATTTTTCGGATTTTTTTTGCAAAAAAAGTTTCCGATTTAAATTTTTTTATTTTTTTTATTGTTTTTTCTTTTTTCTGTAACAGCCCTTTTTATTATCATTCATTGGATCTTATATGTAAATTTCAGACATTTTCGCTCAGTAGTTTCTTTGCAAACAGCGTTTCACTTTTCAAACATTTTTAAGCGTACTGTTTTTGTTTTTTTTCACTCCATTCGTCTGCGGTGTCGGGTTTTTCCAGCGGCTGCTCTGCGCTGTGATCGGCTCCTGCTTGGGTTTCTCCGGCGTGTTCGGCGGGGTTAATCCAGATGTTTTGCGGGTTTCGGTGTGCATTCACCTGGGTTTCGCGGTGAGTATTCCTCGGGTTTTCGGCGGCTTTTCCCTGCATTACGATGGCCCCGTGGTGCTTGCTGGTAGGCTTGTGCACCGATTTTTTTTTTCGGTTCGATTTGTTCGGATGTTTAAAATTTTCGATTCGGCTCGTTTCGACTGATTTCTCTTTCGATTCGGTTCGGTTCGGCTCGTTTTTCGTGTACATTGTTCGAAATTTATCGACCATTTTTCGTGTTTTCGGGTCACTTTGCTCGTTTTTTGTATCGACTTTTCGTGATTTCGGAAATTTTCGTTTTTTTCGGAACATCTGTTCTCCTCGTTTCAAAGTGTCTAACTCTATTTGTATTGACGTAAACTACTATGGTTTACTTTTTTTATACTTTATATATTTTTTTATGATTAATTTTTGGTTTGTTTTTCGGATCCGATAATTCATTCTGTCGATATGATAATTCTGGCGATTCTATCGTGTTTTTTTTTATTAAATAAAGATCCTTTTTTTCTTATGAATAATTGAATATACATTTCACAACTTTATTTAATCATATTAAAATGGTATGAAAGCCAAGGAACAAAAAAAAAGAACAAAACGATTTAAAAAACGCTAAACTGACCCGAATGCCACAAGAAACAAGTGAAACGCATTTATAAATACAAAATTTACAGAATCAGCGATATAACCGATAATAATTAAATATACGATTTCCAGAATTACCGAAATGGAACCGAAATCACGAATGGAACCGAAATCATGAATAGAGCAAAACTAAATTTCGATTTGACTCATTTCAAGTCCATTCGAAAAATCCGAAATTTTTTCGTTTTGGCTCGGAAAACTTTTCGGATCTATCGGTTTTCGGGTCCGACCCGATTCGGAAACTCGGCCGAATCTGAAAAAACGAATCTGGAAATTTCGTGAAAATTCCGAAATTCCAAAATCCGAAACGCACATCCCTACTTGCTGGATACACCGCAGGGTAGCCGAAATGGGATCACCAAAATCGCACCGAATTGAAGAGAACGAAAAGTCACCGAACGTGCAGTGACTTTTCGATTCTCGTTGAATAACCCTGTTTATAGTGGTACCTTGTGGAAGAACAACACTGGAAGAGAAGAGGTTGACTTGTTTTGGTGGCACAAGAACAGACTTTGGTGTCTCCCAAATAATGGCAACAGTAAAATCGCAAGGAATGTCACAGTCACAAGTGACAGCATAATTTGGAAAATTAGACCAGGGCCGCACGGGCATGTAAAGAACATTCGTGAAAACAAACGTTCTTCCCACACAGACGCACGTGTGGCGACTTCGCTGGGTGGACGTTTGTGCCCTCAACTCTACACAGCGCAAAATTCCTTCAGAGGATCGAGTGTTTTAGACCCGTCTGATGTCCGTTGTAGCAGCTCATCGGGGAGGAAAGAAGCATGCCCATTGTATCGTGCAGGTTACGCCATGTGGTTCTTCCAGTCAAGCAGTTGAAACAGTACAATGGACGTTGGGCGGGTGGGTCACTATGGATGCACTTAGTGCGCTTGTGTAGCTCCAGCCTTAAGAGGTCCAGAACAGGTCCTTGGGGAACCTTATATTAAAAGAGGTTGACGGATTGAGATTTTACCCCCAAAATGTAAAAATAGCACAGAGGCCATGCTCACACAGGGTGATCAGCAGAGGTTATAGGTCCACCGTTTTGTAATTAAACAGCAAGTAAGCCATTGTTGACTTTGGTTGTATTTTTTCATGGAAATACAAGCCTTATGCTTTTCCCCCCTTGTGTCAAACGCTCGATGGAATTGGAAATTATCAGACCATGAATAGTTATTGATTGTCTTTGCCCCAATCTGTCCAGGCAACACAAAGCTGGTATTGAGCAGGAGTGATGGATGCGGCTTGGATGGTTATATGAACGACATTGACAGGGTTGGGTGAGAAACTAGCGTGAGGGAGAAAAGGACCTAGTTTAGAGGAAGCATCATCAGCTTGTCAGGAGGATCAATAATGAGGGAAGATGAGGAATTGTCTTGGGTGGGTGACATGATGCCAACAGGGTGGGATGGAGCATTGAAAGACCATGTGAGAAGACAGCAGCCCTGATAGTGTGCGAGGAGGACAGGGGATTAGGCAAGATGAATTTCGGCGACATTTTGGTGCTCTCTGAATAACTCCCATCACTATGCATTAAAATCTTCGCTAGACCTTCCGTGGCTCATGAAAAACTGACTGCATGTTTACTGTTCAAAGGATTGTGTGTTGTTGATGTTTTTTTTTCATATTTGCTCATTTCTTGCTGAGGTTTTTGCGTTACATTTTAATATCTAATAAAGGATTGCTGTCTTTATGTTTCTGTATACATTGCATATGGTGTTCCAGAAGACAAAACCCAATGATTCCCATTTAGTCAGGCAATATAAAATGACATTTGGTGTGCTTGCTTTCTCTTCAGTGTACAGTGCAACAACACATCCCTGCCCTTAAAATGATACAGACTTTAGCCGTGTGGACTGCGGTGCTTTGTGATGTCCTGGCTAATTGGTGTTACTACAGCTCCATCTTCTGCTGAGACCGAGCTTAAAAACCCTCCATCCTGACGGACACGACATGAGACCTCAATGAATGTCAGATCTCACCTACAGTCACCATTTATGACGCTTACATGTTAGTGCCTAGTATAAAAATATATGGAGTTATATTGGGTACTATCATAATATACACAAGGACATACATATAACTGTATACTATATACACCGCCTGCTCCAAAACAAAGTCACACACTGCAATATTTGGTTGTGATTGCGGCACGCATTCGCCACGGCATTGTGTCGTTTAAGCTCATGCAATGTCACAGCATTTATTTGCATCCACAGTGGCATTAATTTGTGGCCAAGATCTTGTATTGATGATGGGAGAGTCGCGGCGCTGCGTTAAGTCTTCTCCAGCACATTATCCCAAAGATTAACCTCAATGGGGTTAAGGTCTGGACTGTGCGGTGGCCAATCCATGTGTGAAAATGATGTCTCATGCTCCCCGAACCACTCTTGCACAATTTGAGCCCGATGAACCCTGGCATTGCCATCTTGGAATATGCCCGCTGTGCCATCAGGGGAGAAGAAACCCATTGATGGAAAAACCTGCTCATTCAGTGTATTGATGGAGTCACATGACCTCGTTTTATGCTGAAACATATTAACCACTGCAGTAATTATCCAGTGGAAGGCGAGCACCTATTGGCTGAGTTACATCCAGGTGGTGAGGTATTTTTTGGCCAGGCAGGGGAGTATCTTTATACTTTTGTCTCATTTTATTCTGCAGATGTGGAGACTCTTCTGGATGAAAATAAGGAAAGGAAATTATTCATATGGTGTTATTTTAAGTCCAGAGAGTTTGTGAAGTCTCCCTAGATCAGTTCAGCGTGTTAAAACAAACATGTTCCTAATTCACATCCATTATTTATTTCCTACCTTTAGCAAGTTGTTCCCATATAAAAGCATAGCCGACAACTTCTCCCTCCTGGCCGGAATATATATGCTTTATTACCAGTTGTGTGTGTACCTGATATTTCCATGCATTGCGATGTGAATTGCATTATTTATCAGCTGTGATTTTTGATACATTAACAATAACAATAATAATAACAACAACAACAATAATAATAAAAAGTAATGCAGCACACTGTAGTTATGAGACATAAAGGCTTATTCACAGAAAGCCGAATTGGCCCCGAAATTGCACCGAACAGTGAATTTCCCCGTACAGTGCAATTTCAGGGCCATTCGGCTATTCAAAAAGCTGGCAGTTCGCTAAATATTGGTAGATTGCCAGAAAAATATGGTGCTGTTCGACGGCAGTGAAATCCAACGTAGAGAAGCATTGGTTAATCTATTCACAGACACCGAACAGCAGAGAAATGTCAGTGAAATGCCCTGCTGTTCGGTGGTTTCGTTCGGCAGGTTTAATCAGGCGAATCCCATAGGTTTCAATGTTATAAATATTCCCAGGTTTTGTTAAATATTTATTCAATTGTTTATTCTTTTCATTTGCAGCAAAAAGTCTCTTTATTTATTTATGTTTTAGAATTTTTTTAGGCAATAGTGTGAGTGTGGTATTCGTCTTAATATGTGACATGTGGGAGGACGTGCTCAATATAGGCAGGAGCTGCAGGCCAGAATATGTGTGTTTACAACTTCAAAAATACTGATAAAATGGAAAATAGAAAAAAATAATAAGGTGCGGCCGGATTTGTTTTATTTTTTTAGGCATTTTTCAGGATTTATTCCGCGATATACGTTTTCCCATATTTTTTAAATTGGCGAGTTTTTTTTTTTCTGTAACAGGCCTTTTTATTATTATTCATAGGATTTTATATTTTATTCCCAGGTTATTATTTTCGTGCAGTACATTCTTGAAAACGCTTTTTAAAAGTTGCTCTTTTTTTTTTACCCCGTCTAGTGGTTTGTCAGCTTTTTCCGGCGGCTTGTCGGCTTTTTCCGTATCGATTCGGCTGTTTTGCAGTGGATCGTCGGATGCATTCGACTGTGTTTCAATTTGTTCGGCGGTTTTGCAGTGATTTTCCTATTTGAGCCGGCGTGTTTTTGGATTGGTTCATCGGGTCAATCTGCTGCACTTCGGGGACCCTGCAGTGCGGTGAATACTGAATTCACCGCAGGGTCGGCGAATCGAAGTTGCTGAAGTGCGGCGAACAGGAAAGCACCGAAGTATCGATGACATTTCGGTGCTCTCTGAATAACCCTGATAATTGAAGCAGCGGGAGAACATAAAACAGGAGACGGAGGAAGACGGAATTTAATTCTCTGCATTTCTATCACGATTCTTTTTATCCCGCATTAATAACACCCCTCCCCCACTCTCAATCTAATTGTATAAAACCAGTTTAATCTCCAGATACAAAAGCTTGAAAATCATTAGTTTCATTGTGGCCCAACATTCCGCATTCATTTCATAAGAAGTCGCTTTCGCTTCGTTACATGAACTCATTTCACACGATCATCTGGGGAATAATTAATGTTTTTACATACTATTAAATGAAATAAAAACGTACATCCTGGCTCTATAAATGCTTCCATTACCTGGAAGACGTGATGTGTCTTGTAAGATTCGAAGATTACGGGCGTCTCCAAAATCTTTTTTTGATTAAAGAGCAAGATGCGTGCTAATTACCCAGAATTTGGGTAGATCCTTCGGCATCTCGATGTGTCACGTGTTTCTGAGGTTTCTGGATCACTTGGGGTTTATTTATCAAGCCCTGAGCCTGTGTGATCAGACACGAGAGGGGTGATTCAAAGAGCGCCGGTGTTTGCTGACGTTTCAAACACCGGTGAAAATTTTGGTGCTTTGTGCTTTGGTGAAACTGCAGCGAACTCACTATTCGCCGTTGGGTCACCTAAGTGCGGTGAAGATGGCGTCGCCGAAGCCTCACCCCTCACCCCTTAATATCCGCCTCACTCCTCCTTTTTTCACTGCATAGTGGGCTTGAACTGACCTCCCCGTACACTGAATCCTGACAGAGTGTGAGTGTGTGATTGTGAGTGAGAATAGGAGCAGGAGTATGGGTGGAAGTGGGTGTTTATGAGTGAGAGTGCGTGATTGTAAGTGGAAGTGTGCGATTGTGAATAGGAGCAGGAGTATGAGTGGGTGTGCATTATTGTGAGTGGGAGTGCGCTATTCTGCGTAGGAGCAGAAGTATGAGCCAGAGTTTGTGACTGTCAGTGGGAGAAGGAGCAGGAGTATGAGTGCAAGTGTGTGGCTGTGAGTGGGAGTGTGTGTTATTGGAAGTGGAAGTGCCTGATTGTGAGTGGGAGTGTGTGTTATTGGAAGTGGAAGTGCCTGATTGTGAGTGGGAGTGTGTGTTATTGGAAGTGGAAGTGCCTGATTGTGAGTGGGAGTGGGAGTTATTGGAAGTGCAAGTGCCTGATTGTGAGCGGGAGAAGGAGAGAGAGAGTAGGAGTGGGAGTGTGTGAATGATTGTGGGAGTGTGTGAATGATTGTTGGAGCGTGCGAATGATTGTGGGAGTGTGTGAATGATTGTGGGAGTGTGTGAATGATTGTTGGTGTGTGTGAATGATTGTGGGAGTGTGTGAATGATTGTGGGAATGTGTGAAGGATTGTGTGAATGATTGTTGGAGTGTGTGAATGATTGTTGTAGTGTGTGAATGATTGTGGGAGTGTGTGAATGATTGTTGGAGTGTGTGAATGATTGTGGGAATGTGTGAATGATTGTGTGAATGATTGTTGGAGTGTGTGAATGATTGTGGGAGTGTGTGAATGATTTTGGGAGTGTGTGAATGATTGTTGGAGAGTGTGAATGATTGTTGGAGTGTTTGAATGATTGTGTGAATGATTGTTGGAGTGTGTGAATGATTGTTGGAGTGTGTAATTGATTGTGGGAATGTGTGAATGATTGTTGGGGTGAATGATTGTTGGAGTGTGTGAATGATTGTGGGAATGTGTGAATGATTGTTGGAGTGTGTGAATGATTGTTGGAGTGTGTGAATGATTGTGGGAATGTGTGAATGATTGTTGGGGTGAATGATTGTTGGAGTGTGTGAATGATTGTTGGAATGTGTGAATGATTGTTGGGGTGAATGATTGTTGGAGTGTGTGAATGATTGTTGGAATGTGTGAATGATTGTTGGAGTGTGTGAATGATTGTGGGAGTAGCAATTTATCTCCTGTTCTAAATCCTAAAACATTCTACCACTGGCTCTTTCATACAGTATTACCTTAAAATCTGCCATTATTATAAGTATTAGGCATACAGCTAGTATAGGCGAGCAAGGGTTAACATCTAAGCTGTGTTTTACAGTATCACATCCTGGAATTATTACAAAACATCCAGCACAATGCGCCAAATCACATTCTTCTTGTGTTTTTTTTTAAACTGAAATGCATAATTTATAAAGCAGTGATCTGTGTGTATTTTTATTCCCACGCCCATCGCATTTTATTATTATTTTTTCCTTTCACTAAGCCCTGTGTTGTATCCAGACTTCTTGCCTAATCTTGCAGAGTCTTACCTGTTCCCTCTGGCAGCATCTTCGGTATTTAGTGCATTCCTTGGTTATTTATCTCTCTCGTTCACCTTAATCATTACGGCTTACGTAATCGTCCGACCTATCTCTATAACTGGTGCCCTGGAAAAAAACACATGAGCTAAAAAGAGAAGAGAACCTAAATATCTGTAATGTACAAACATCAAAATGATTCCACCAAACCCTTTCACTACCAAAAGCATGACAATTCAGTAAATACCAAAAATTAGCATATAATAAAAAATTTGCATACCATGTTATTGCAAGGTGTTACTGTGTCCTCCTGGGGAGAAATAAAATTCCCAGTGAGCTTTCACTCCCGACACTCTGTATTACTGTAAAGAAGCTACGAGGAGCATCTACCACCCTCAATGTAACAAAAAGATCAACAAACTTTACTGGTTGCTTACAGCAGCCAGGGATTTGGCAGAATACAGGGAGAGCTGTGGGGTCAGTCACTGCTGTAAATGGATAAGATCCAGGGGGTTATAATGACTGTAAATCCCTGTACAGTACAGATACAAGGTGTTACTGTAATTGCTACACACAGGCATTATGCGGCACATACAGATACAAGGTGTTGCTGTAATTGCCATACACAGGCATTATGCAGCACATACAGATACAAGGTGTTGCTGTAATTGCCATACACAGGCATTATGCAGCACATACAGATATTGCATTGCTAATAATCTCATTAGTATTAGACATGTGCATTCGTTTTAGTACTAAAACGATTTAGTCCGAATTTTGGGATAATTTAGTTTTCGTATGACTCAAGAGAAACGAAACTGCTCAGTACAAAAAACGAAAGAAACTAAAATAAAATGCACTACATTTTAGTTTCAGTCCTTTTTATGATATTACATTGATGAGTGAAGGAGACCAGCAATGAAGAGCGCAACATCGCAACATCCGAAGTTCTGCACCCTCCACATGCCAATGCAGTAGGATGTTCTATACAGAGAGTGGCATTAATTAATGCAGGAGGGTGTTCTATACATTATACAGAGAGGGGTATTAATGCAGGAGGATGTTATATACATTATACAGAGAGGAGCCTTTCTTTTTTTAGCCCTTTAAATCCAGTGGCTGTGAGCGCTGAGATCGGCTGCTTGTTACATTATCTCTCAGTACAATGTATCAGGCTCAGCTGTTACAGTAACTGACTGTAACAGCGCTCAGAGTTTCAGTAAAACAAGGAAATAATATTGTTCTAACCTCTTATATATAAAAATATTATTTACTAGTTTTACTGAAACTCTGAGCGCTGTGATGAGCAGCAGTCAGTTACTGTAACAGCTTTGCCTGACACATTGTGCTGAGAGTGAGAGGTTCTGTAACAAGCAGCGATCTCAGCCCTCTGAGGAGCCACTACAATAGTAATTGTATCCACTGGTTTTCTGATGAATGTAATTAGTTTTCATACTAAATAACTGAAAACGAATTTCTTTAGCAACTAAATAAATTGCATTTTTGGACTAATCCATTAGTTCAAAACGAAATTTTGTGCTGTGCACATGTCTAATTAGTATCACTACAATCCCCCATAAGCAGGAGATCTCACCATTTTATTAACTGTCTGCAGCACATTTACTGCATCTGACACAAAGGCCATTTCTGCCTGTATGCTGATAGTGCAGATCCCATATGACATTGTGCTGGGATAGGGGACGCCATCTAGTGTTTAACCTTTCACCCCAGCAATAGTTCTGTATAGGATAAACGAAAACACGAGAAATAAAAACTGGGCAAATTTTGCATGATTTTCATTTTTGACCTATTTTGGAATAATAGCCATTTTGCAAAATTGCCTTTTTACCTTATTATTTAACTAGGTGTTAAGCAAGCTCGGAGGGCAGTCTATTGTTGTAGAGTTTGGTTTGCAGGAGTGTTTTCAGGAAAGAAAAATCCAGGGCAGGCAATGTGGAGCCTCGGCCATTTTTCCGGAGCCCTCCTGCTCCCTTGCATACAACCCCTGTCACGTGGCGCTCATCCCAGCACGTCTCTCACCTACACACGGTGGATGAGCCGGTACCGGCAGGAGTTCCCTTCCTTTCCGCCGTGCAGCGAGGGCTCCGGCACTGGGCAACCATTCTGTCGGTTCCCCTTTTTCATCTGTGTCTTACATCACCATCTGTCACTTACAACTCCCACACCGAACTCAAGACAACAGAGACCGAAGCAGACTGACATTTTTCCGGAGCCCTCCTGAGCGAGACCTCTAGTTGCGCGCGCAGCCAACAATGGTGATGGACGAGTTACAAGCGGATTTATTATATATAAGATTGTTAACTACTCATTGCATGACGCAAACAAATTTTATGAGGAAAAAAAATGACTAAAAGCACTTTTTGCAGGTGACTACCCACACGACACCACAGATATGTACCTCACGCCGAAAGCAGGAAAGGGCAGCAGGACAGGGGGCAAGATGTCTTTTTTTTAAATGTATTTTTTGAATAATATTCATTATTATCTTGGTTTTTTGAAGGGGGCGTGAGGTACTGAGAGTAAAGCCTCGCCAGCCATTGACCTCACCGCACACCACTGCAGCAATCTATGGCAAACTGTGACCACGCAAGGGGGACGTTCAGCATTGTGTGAAATAGAAGCTGATCTGGCTTCTCGTACCGTAGGGATGGTGGATTATTATGAAGCGGAGCAGCGGAGCAGCGGAGCAGCGGAGCAGCGGAACAGCGGAAAGCCTGTGACCGGGGACGTCTGAGAATACGATGTATGCTTTGTAATAAAATTAAAGAAAGCTGACAGAGAATACAAAAGGGAACGGCAGGATCTCTCATCGCCGGCACGCAGACTGCCTGACCCGCGCTCGTTGCCAAAACGCTTCTCTTTTCATTATTTCTGACAGTTTCTGTCACCTGTGAAGAGCACAGTAAGCACACAGACATGTTGGTTTTGTGAATGTTTAAGGAACAATGCATTTTCACCATAACCCAAGCAAAATATTAATCCCCCCTCCCCCGCCCGGACTTTGCAGATACCGGCAATTTAACGTTATTAATTTTATCTATTCTTAGAGAATTTTATTTTTTAACCAAACTCCTAAACGGAAAATAGAGTTCCCTTTCTTTTAACCCTTAACCCTTTCACTGCTGAGACATTTCACCCTGTGTGCTGAGTAGGGATGTGCGTTTCGGGTTTCGGAATTTCAGAATTTTCACGAAATTTCCCGATTCGTGTTTTCGGATGCGGCCGAATTTCCGAAAATTTTTAGATCCGAAAATGGCAGATCCGAAACGTTTTCCAAGCCGAAACGAAATATTTTCGGAATTTTCGAATGGACTTGAAATGTGTCAAATCGAAATTTATTGCTTTGAAACGAGGAGAACAGACGTTCCGAAAAAACGAAAATTTCCGAAAATACGAAAAGTCGATACAAAAAACGAGCAAAGTGACACGAAAATACGAAAAACGGTCGAAATGCCGAAAACATGTACAATTCCGAAAAACGAACATTTCCGAAATTACGAAAAGTCGATACAAAAGACGAGCAAAGTGACACGAAAATACGAAAAATGGTCGATATTCCGAAAAAAAATGTACACGAAAAACGAATCGAGCCGAACCGAATCAAAACAGAAATCGGTCATAACGAGCCGAATCTAAAAATTTAAAAATCCAAAAAATTGAACCGAATCGAACCGAAAAAAAAATCGGTGCACAAGCCTAGTGCTGAGCTCATTTTGACAGTTTTGTGCTAATCACGACACAATAGTCTATGGGACATTTTTGGTGTTGCTGGACGCCACTGGATAGTGGCGAATTGCTCTGGATTTCGCTGGCAGTTCTCCTGTATTTGGCGAATTGATAGCTTAGCGGATAGATGAATTGACCCGAAATTGCACCAAACGGTGCAATTCGGGGGCCAATTTGAAGGTTAGTGAATAACCCCTTAACCCCTTCACTACCAAGTGATTTCCAAAAAAACATTGTCAGAAACCAGCGTTTTTTTGAAAAACAATTTTTAATAAATTGTACAGTAATACATAACTATTACTGTAATAACCTATTTGGCCAATAGATGGCGCCATCTACTGCCAAATTGAGTTACAGAGGTTTTAAAACCAGATCTATTTTCTTCTATTTTTCCCTGCATCGGCTTCTCAAAGCCCGATATTTCACAGCATTCAGCTGCCGTTTTTAAAGTTTTAGCTCTTTGGGCCTTATGTCCGGAGGGCTAAAACTTTGGGGCCACCATCTGCAGCCTAAAAATGGTTTTAGGCTGCAGATCAGCACTTTGAGATATCTCAATATCGGGGCACCAGATGGTGCCTTTGAAGCCCGAGATATCTCGATATCGGTAGTGATGGGGTTAAGGAACTTAAAATTCCATGTGACCTTAAATACTGTTTATCCTAAATTAAACTATCCCCATGTCTCCTTGGTGACATGGAATCTGTTTTACTATTATTCAGCTTATTTTTACGCTTTATTGACTGTAATGTAAAATTGCTGCTTTATTTACGCTCCTGCTTGCAATTCCTAAAACTCGCAGGTCACATGAACTGACGTATTTTACAAAGACAAGGTCAGGACTGTGAACGTTCCTTTCTAGGAAATCTTTGCATTTACTGCAGGTAAATTAAAGACAAACTGAAAGGTCAGTGTTTAGGTGACCGTAAATAAAATGAGGGGTTATATCACCATAATGCTGATTTCCAGGCATAGAGGGTCAATATCAGGTGAAGATAATACGACAAATATTGCATGCAAATGTGTTTAAAAAAATCCAGGCAGCGTATGGATAAGTCAAAAAAGAAAATGGAATCAGCGCCTATACAATGTCCCCCATCCGTGGGAGGTAAAACAAATCACCTGAAGAGAACACCCAAATGGAGATCGTGGGTGAAAAGGACAAAAGGTGAAACAATTTACCCTGTATGATCTTATATCCAATATGGGTAGATGATGGTCACAGTACATGAAACATAAAAAGACACAAATATGGCACAGTATGTCTGTATATAGCACTCAGAAAAATAAACGAGGGGAAAGAACTCACATATGATGGAGCCTATGCAATAAAGGCTCACTAAGTACGCAGTGGGTCCCTTCAGGGATGACCCCGTCCCGTCCTCATGTAGTTCCCAAGTTTACTTGCGTGGACCATATATGGTCACCCACGATCTCCATTTGGGTGTTCTCTTCAGGTGATTTGTTTTAC